>JAQMWT010000099.1:0-143766 GCA_029834535.1 Chrysophaeum taylorii
AGTCTGCTCGACGATCTCTTTCCACAGCATGCTGTCTGTCATCCAACTTCTCCAACTTGGTACTGGCTGAGATGACACCACCCCTTTTGTTTGTCATCACCACATAAATGTCGCCAATCTCATCCATGCCACACTGATTACTGTGTCGATGTTGTTGACGGTTCCTGACCTACCTCTGTGGCGACTACCAATCTAGGAAAGATGGATCTGCATCGCACGCAGGTATTCACTAGGCCAATCACTGTCATGGCCCATCCACCACCCACGCCCTTCTTTAAGATCGTGGATGACATAAGCCATTCCTAAAACGACTTTCGCTATCCCAGTATGCCCAAAGATTGGATCCGGGTGTTCCCGATCCTCCACCTGTTCCTAAAAGTTGACTTACTTTCGCACAGGTTCTGTTCAGCTTACGACTGACCTGAAACACCAATACAATTTGCTTGCGCCTTCACTCACGCAGGCTCACGAGCAACGCACGCCCTGTTCAATCCTGAGTGTACTTACCATCAGTGTGTTTCAAAACGCTCCTTGGAACCACTGCCACATGCAACTAATCCCGCTGTCAAGGCTTTTTACCATCCTCTTACGTGTTTTTGCCAGATTGCACACTAACTCTCCACTCCTGTGTCCTATTACATAACCGTTGAAACTGACCAACCGTCACATGTGGTTACTACTTACAACTCATCAACATCACATAATATCTACTTCTAACCGGCGGCCACCATTCTGACGGCAACCTCACCATAGAAAACTCGCCACCAAATATCATGCCCATTTGACGCGTTTGGAAGCTGCGCCGTTTACTGCCTCCAACGTCCCCCGCGACAGAGACAGATCTATATTTGCCGTTATGGGTTACTTGTGGATAATCCTCAGCCCTTCCTCAAGTTGGCTCCGCTGCCGCCTATGGCACCGCCATACAGCTCTTGTCCGGATGTTTTTGTTAATGCCTGGCTGCCTTACTTACAAGGCCACCGACGCTCTTTCGACTACAAAGATTCTCATTTTGTCTGGAGATCACACTTATCTCATAGTCGCTATATAGGGTATCTTCGTGGAAGTGACCGCAAACTCGGCTCTAAAATCCACTCCATGCTTGCTCCATTGCCCACCGTCCGAGGGTATCAACATTATCTTACTCGACCCTCGCAACGGGAAATACGCTATCCTACTCGACCGGGATTGATTCGTGCTAACAACCACACCAAACAACATCGTCCTACGAAGATACTTCGCTACTTGTGATGATGAGGATGCACCTCCAAGTGACCCTGCTGCGCACCAGGATGACGACGCACCTCCTCCTGCCTTGACACCGAACTGTTCGATGTTCGGCGCAAACGTCATATCCCCGCTCATCCTCGCCCGTCCTTCTTACACACGGATCTGCTGAAATACCTCAACGCCAAAGAACGCCGCCTGCGCCACCGGTGCACCACTGCCCGACAACGGCAGCCAAGGCCCCCAACGCGCCTGCTTGCCCTGGCTTTCTGCCGACCCGCTATCGCGACTTATGCACCGACTGCATCGCGCACAACAAGCGCCACCCGCACAAGCACTTCAATCCGACCGCCCTTTGAGCAAACTCACAAAGCCGCGAAGTCGGGCGTGACGGCGGCTATGTGACAATCCCATCAGAATGGGAGGCTTCACACATATTATTGTATTCATGAACTTATTCGAAATTTCTCTTGGTGTACTTTACACGCACCACCAACGCCACGGAGTTCACTCGCTCTGGACTTTGTATGCGCTACTTTGTCGTACACAACTCAACGTGCACATGCGCACCTCTTCTCTGATGCCTTCAAGCCCTATTTAGCCAGCACATTACCGCCCCGTCGTCGATGTAGGGCATTCAGCTCATCGCTTTCCTGCCGTATGCACCACTTTAACTTTGAAGTTGAGTCAGCCATCGGCTTCATCGCCTCCGCCTCCTCAACTCGCCTTCGTTCTCTCCTTAATGCTCATTATCGTGGCTCAAAGATCGTGGAACCAGCCATCATGTTTCCCTGGGCGGTAATACACACCATCCAAAGCTACAACCTTCTCCAGAACGCCACGCTCGAGCGCATTCACCATGCATGCTGAGTCCGACGCTACTCTACAATCAACTGAGCACCCCCCAGCGACATGCTCAAGATTCGGCGCTGAGTGCCTCTATTGGAACCCCACGCAAACCGTGCTGCCGCAAATACTTATCTTGTTGCGCCAACGCAAAACCCGCTCGTCTCCCCGCGTGTTGACCATATTGCCGACGTCGTCCTCAACCCTGAAAACGGACAAATCCGTGTTTCGTCCAAGCTGCAACCTTCACATGCTCCAGCATCCTACCCTGATCCTGAACTTGCTCCTCCGCCTCACGCTCCTCCCGCGCCTTCTCGCTCACACCCCACGCTGCTATTCAAGACCATTCCATTCAGAGGGGGCACGGACACCCATCCTCAGAGGGGGCACTCTCCACCTCCCTCAGCTCCTTCTTCGTCCCCTGCTCCTGCTTCTCCTCCTCTTCCGACGCTCCAGTCGACGATTCTGGCTCTATGCCACCGCCGCCCCTGCTTCCTTCTTACAAAGACCTTTGCACAAGATGACCATTCTTGTCCCAGGTTCCAAACAACCTAACACCCGCAAGGCAACCTCCATGAAAAATATCCAAGCCCGGCTGCAAGCGTCTACTATTGGTGCTTACAAAGCCGCTGGTGGCAAACTCGCCGATTTCCGCTGGGATCTTCGCCACCACTTTCACGTTCAAGTCTCCCGCCCTCTCCGCCCTTCATGTCAATGGTGGTATCCTCTGGTCTGCTATCTGCGCAGAGGGGAACATGCGTTGTTAGCTCGTCTTCTTCTCCCGGCGCACTGCTTACTTGCCCGTTACCCTCACGTCGATGATTACTTCGCCCACGCTAAGTGCGCATCCAGCATCCCAGCCGCAACCTTTCTAACTGCTGATGGCCACCTACGTGCCCCATTCCTCAACCCTTAGCTGCGTTCACTGAGCACGCTGCTGCCTTTGGCATCTCTTTTCATCATGTATGCACTTACGTATCTGGCGCCGACCAGCTTTATCGATCACAACTCCTCCGAGTTTGGCGCTAATTCTGCATCTCTGTCTGACTTGGAGGAATACCTTCTGGTCTCTACAGAGTATATCACCCAGGTCTTACATGCCGACCCTACTATCCATATTCAACTGGAATCTGCTTCATCCTCCTACTGACGCTGTTTCTGCTTATCCCGAAGTCGCGCACACTGCCTCGACGACCGCAACGTCGTTAAACTATAGTTCACCAGCCACTGTTGGTCCTGACGAATATAAGGTCCAAGAAGCGGACGTTTCCATCGACGAATATAAACTTAAGTGCCTCCACGGTATGTCGCCTGAAGACAGGCACGTCTACCTCAAGGCCATCGCCAAGGAACTCCACGACATTATCCGCTTTGGCTGCTTCAAACTTCTTTACCCGACGGTGTCTCTCGCCCTATTGACAGCAGGATGGTGCTGAAGATTAAAACAGACTCTGCAGGCAAATACGTTAAGCACAAGGCTTGCCTCGTGCTACGTGGCTTCCTAGCGTCCATTGGCGCCGATTTCTTTGGCACCTTCGGCCCAATGGCCACAATGACCGCAATCCGGGTACTACTGGCTATTGCAGCATACAAGCAATTGCCTGTCTACCACGCAGACGTCCCGAACGCCTTCGTTCAGTCTGACATTGATGCCCGTCTATGTTCAGTTACCAGACGGCATCGCTTATCGACCCCGATGACGCTAAGTACAAGGGCCGACGCCTACCGAAACTGCGGAAGTCACTATGGACTTCGGCAATCACCATTTCTTTGGAACAAGAGATAGACGCTTCTTCCGTAGCCTTGGCTAAGCGACTGCATTCGGACTCTTGCCTATATGCTCGAGTATCCGCACATGCTAAGTTCGTCGTATGCAGTCTGTCTGTAGACGACATTGTTATTGTGTCCAATGATGACACTCTTCGTACTGTGTTACAGGGTGCCCTTCACAAACGGTATGCTGTAGAGCAGTTTGAACCTGTCCATACCCTCCTAGGCATGCGTGTGTGTCGCACATCTGATGGATCCATCTCTCTGGATGTGCAAGCCAAGCTTGATGAACTCTTCGCTGATCACCCTGTCTTGCAGCAACTAACTCCGCTTAAATATCCTATGTCATCGTCCTTCAAGTATAAAGATGGCACTCCCAGCTCTGAAACAGAGTTGTACATCAACTCGCACTTTGCCACCCTCCTTGGCAAGCTGGTGTTCATGCAAGTGGCCTGCAGACCTGACTTCTCGCAAGCCTTGGGCAGATGTTCGCGTGGTATGCATGCACCCACGTATGTTCACGTCCAAATGCTAGAACACCTGCTCCGCTACCTGGGGAAGCCGGAAAACCGCTCACTTCGCCTCTGGTTCCATCCTAAAGGTAATGCTATTGAAGCTCACCTTCGCACTGTCTCCGCAAATAGAATCGATCTCTCCACTGTGGTTGACTACCAACCGCAGGATGTATCCACTGGACAGTTTGATCCCTTAGTTGCCATGGTTGACGCGGACAACGCCCCTTCCTTAGCACAGGAAGATAGGAAATCTACCACCGGGTTTGTCTTCTATCTTTTCAACTGCCTTATTGGTTGGAAAAGCAAGCTTCAACCGATTGTCTCCTGCTCAACTCACGAAGCTGAGTTGATTGCCCTCAGTATTTGTGCTGATGAAGCTGTTTGGCTACGCAAGCTGCTGTTGGAACTCTCCTTTGTCGTCAACCCCACCTTCTACGTCAACAATGTTAATGGTGATAACACCGCTGATCCTGTTGATTTCGATGACAATGACAACCCAATTGCTGAAGATATGCGCTTCGTCAGAAGCCTACCTCTCTTGTCTGACAATGCTGCTGCTGTTCACACCTCTAATAACCCAGATGGATCATCTCGCTCCACGGCACTGTCGACCAGATGGTTTAAGATCCGTGAGTACATCTCGCTACAGAAAATTCGAGTCCATCATGTTCCCGGCAAGCTAAACGTGGCTGATGGTTTTACAAAGCCACTTGCTGCTGAGTTCTCCACTTTTCGTTCTCTACTCGGTATGCATCATGCCTCTGACGACACGCCTTTACAGCATTGAAGATGCCTAACCCTAGTGACCGCAACGTCGTTAAACTAGCCCTGGCCCTACCTTCTTTTGCCACATTTTTTTTTGTACGCGTGTGAGTGTCGCTCATGTCCTTTTTCTTGGCACTCCCGTGGCCGCGGCATCTCCACAGTCGTTCGAAGGACAGTCCCACGCTCGCTCTCCACGGCCGAACCTTCTCCCAGGTTGTCGCAAAAGCGACTACCCATGACTGCTGCTACTGCTGCCCCACAGGCTGCTGCTGTTGCACCGACACCAGCCGAACATATCTCACCTCAATCGCTAACGCACCAGGACGGCCTCAGCATGGACTATGCTTTGTACGAACGAGGAATCTCTCTCCTTGAGAACTTCCGAGTCCCTGTCACCCCATTTCTCTCTTCTTTTATGCGAGTGGAACTGACCACATTCATATCCATGCGCTTACCCATTACTATACCTTGGGAAGCTGCTCCTGCTAATGCTTCTATTGGCTGCTATAGAGGCCCCAAACGCGAACGTTTCATTTTGTCGTCCTTTTGTACGCAATGCCTCAATGATCTTGGACAACCGACTTTCCTCGTCTCGACCACGTACAGTTCCAAGGCACAAACACCTCGTGAACTCCCCACCGAAGTGCTGAATCACCCCAACACGGACGACCATAAGAAGAATGGTCACATCCCCATCTTGCTATTACTATGGGTGTGTGCTTTGCTTGCCACAATACTGATCAGGTGCCTATACAACCTACCGTATGTGCTCGCCATGATCCTTCCATCCTTCTGATGCGCGCTCAGCTGGTCTTATACGCGCGACCGCTCATACGCATCTATCGTTTGCCAAGGGCGTCTACACCGTAACTTTGACAAAACACTTGTTAACTTGGTCTTATCATCCCGAACATATCTTAACAGATCCCTTGAATTCTCACTACTTCGCTACACATGCTCTTCCATCGACTCCTTCTCATTAATACACCGCAGATGGCTACAAAAGCTCTGAATTCGCAACTTGGCAACTTTCTCGTGCGACCACTCGTTCGAAACATCTCGCACAAGCTCAGGCTAAGCCACATCCCCCATCTTTGCCTATGGTGTGTGTACCCACTGTTGCCCAACGTGGTCACAACTTGTGACGAGCTGGTCACGCGCGACCCTCACGCATCTATCGTAACTACTTACAAGTACACGCCAACCCTACTTGTTATTGGTCTTCCCATCGGCCCCTACGGCCATTCACTGAGCTTCATACCTTGAGCAGCACTTGTCAACAAGTCTCTGCTCCTTAAACCTTGACCACTGTTGCCTTCAACGACCGTATCATCCGATGACAAACCGCTTCTCTGGATGTAATGCTTCGGACAACACCAACTTCTTGTTCAAACGTGTACTTTTGACACTTGACGCCCCCATCGTTAGCTTTTGCTGATTCACGCCTTGCGTCAACAAGGACCTGCCTCCTATCTTCACGCGTCCGTTCGCCGAGTCCAGCTTCTTGAAAACCAACTGACACCTACACTTTTGCCATCCATACTGAATGCTCTACTTGCACTCACTAACTTGACACCACATCATCATGTTGGTGTTCACCACCTTACAGCAAAGCTGACGATGATTCCAACACTCTCGAACCGGTAACAACTAACGACATCTACCACCTCACCTCAGATAATCCTAACACACTGTCTGTCGTACCTGTGTTTCGTAATGTTCTGTTCAAAGGGTCAAATCGACTCTCAGCTCCACCAAGTCCAAGCCCTAAGACCCCTTCTATACTCTTGATGCTTCGTATGTGACCTCTGCCAACATCAAGACTGTATTCTCCGTTTTCTTTCCGTCATCATCATCTTTCTCAAGAGATGTTCTATAGTCGCACCTTGCGCTTAAGACATCTCGAGGGGGTGCAGAGAAATCTGCTGCCTCTAGCCCTTATCCGTCCGTTGAGAACGTGATCTCTTCCTTACCCTTCTTCTTGCTTTCTACACAGTGAATTAGTCCTCTGATATGTGCTCAAGCTCATCATCATGGTCTAGCGCGCCCCGAGGTATGTAGCACTATACACTTAACCTTTCTCGTGTAGTTCTAGATGCCGCCTGTCGTGTTCTGTGGATATAGGGAACATACCTTTCATTCCCCGAATTAAATACTTCCAGACGTTCATGATGAGACGGGATGGTTTCCCAGGTGACTTACCGCTGCATGCTAAATGCTCTGCAAAAGGTCCGAACAAATCCATACAAAGGACGGCGCAATCACCATCATACACCGGTTGCTGAAGTAGACCTGCTTTCTTTGGTTCAGGCGTACGAGCTTTCTTGCACACTATGCAACCAGCAATATAAGCACCCACCTCATTAGACATGTGGTGCCACCGAAAACGTTCAAGTATCGACTGCACTGTACTTTGACGACCCATGTGACCACCATTGAGAGGTGTGTCACGGTACAATCGGATGATGCGCGTCCGTAAAGTTCGGGGTGCGACTATCATCGGGTGCAAGTCAGGTGCGGCACGGTAGAGAACTCCTTTCACCACATGATAGCGATAATTGGCTCCGTACCGACGAAAAGAGTGGCTCTGAGCCATGCGATAACGAATGTCCTCGCATGTAGCATCAGTGATCTGCTCTTTGGCTATCTCTCCCAAAGTCAAATTATCCGGAATCTTGTCGATGTACACTTGGTAATCATCGGCATCACGGAAAATACTAGGCTGGGTCTGCAGACGTTGCTTCTGACGTTGTTTCGTAGCATGAGACGTGACCAATTGCTTTGGATCATTGAGGTCCTCTTCCTCTTCCTCCACAGGCAACTTAGTCGTAACAAACGACAGAATGACATGGCACCCAGGTAAAGGTACTCCTTCATCATCGACAGGGCGAGGAATTTCTTGGCACACTAGATACGCGTGGTTCAAGGGTTCACCAAACTCGTCCGTCTCGATGACATGATCTATAGGATTGCGAGAGAGACAGTCAGGGATGCTCATTCCCGGCGACTTCCCTTGTTTGTAACCCAATTCAGGATCAAAGTTGGCGAGCCGCATCGCCCATCGAGCCAACTGCCCAGACGAGTGCTTCGCCTTTCGTAAAAACGTCAAGTTGCGATGATCCGTTTCAAGGATCGTCTTGTGACCTTCGATATAAGAGCGGAAATGCTCAAGAGAAAGAATAACTGCCTGTAGCTCTAGCCGGCGAGGCTCATAGTTCCGCGTCTCTTTCGGCGCAGCTCTGCTCCAATACTCAATTACTCGTTCCTCTCGTGTCACCTTGCCGGTTTCGTCCTTGACTTCCACGAGCTGAAAAAGATACGCGCCCAGACCATCCTTGGAAGCATCCGAGCGGATCTGAAAAGGAAGATCGTATTCAGGATGATAAACTCCGCGAGAGTCCACCAAAGCTTCGATGATCGCGTCCCATGCCTTTTGGCACTCAGGCGTCCACTCAAACTTAACGCCTTCAAGACACAATCGACTAAGTGGCTCCACAATCTTCGAATAATTCTTCACACATCGGCGGCAATAGTGCTCATGCCAATGAAAGATCGAATCTGGGTCTTCGGGGACGTATTAGGCAACGTACCGGGAATCGGCATCTGCTGCAACGCTTCTGACGTCTTGGGATTCGGCTTCAAGCCCTCCGGAGTCGAAACGTGTCCCAAAAACTCGATTTCATCCTTGAGGAGGTGGAACTTCGAAGTTCGAACACTATATCCTCGCTGCGCTAAATGGCACAGCACTTCAATCAAAACTTGTAAATGTCGATGGAGTTCATCCGATCCTATCATAATATCGTCGACAAACGCGACCAAGTCCTTATACATCCATGTGGACAAATCGCTAGCCATCTGCTTACAAAAGAGAGCTCCTGCTGTTTTTACTCCTAGAGGCAAGCGCAAGAAACTATGGGCTCCAAGTGGACTAACCATCGTAACGGCGTCCTGAGCAGCGGCGTCCAAACGTAGGTTATGATAACCCCATCGAATATCAATGCACGTCCGCCAACGGCGCATGGCAAGAAAAGCCAAAGCATCATCTTGACGAATATTCGGCCAACTGTCATTGACTAGCTGATCATTGAGCTGACGCAAGTCAACTGCAGCACGAAAAGCATTCGACGTGCCGGCCTCTGCTCCCTTCTTAGGCAGCATCAGTACAGGGAATCCCCACGGAGAGTTCGCCGGTCGGATGACTCCATCGCGACACCACTCAGGGATCTGCCTTCTGAGACACTCGAGCTTAGCTGGCGTCAACCTATAAGGCGTCATCTTGGTCGGTCGTGGGTTTGCGTCTTTAAATCGTAGAGAAACCGGTGGCGAGTCCACGGGCCTCATAATCGGATCAAAAAAAGCCCACGCGCATTGCACGCAGTGGCTCAACATCATCTTCGCATCTTCATCCAGATGCGGGTTGTCAGGAATTCCCAGTTCTCGAACAGCCTTTTCGACTTCTCCCTTCGTCGGAATTACGACTTTCATCGCCTCATTGTCCTTGACGTGCTCAGGAGTCTGCGGTAACGGTACACCGTCCGCATCGCGCGGCGCATCCTTCCATGGCACATCGAACTTTTCTTCGTACTTGAACCTCACCTCGGGGTGGCTCTCATTGATCTTTTCACCATTGACGCGCACATTCGGCTTGCTCCTTACTTTCGGCTCCTGTTCAGGTTCAGGATCCGGTGGAACGTCCACTTTTGATTGTCGGGGGGGGGGCAGCAGAAAACGCATGAGCCGTCCCCGGCGCATCTGTTGGAAGCGGAAGCATAGGGGCTTCTGGCGGTTCCCAGTTAGTGGGATCCTGGAGATCATCTTTTGACACCCACTTAACGACACCTCCCGGGCGGGCCGGTTGGCAGCCGGAACGTTCGCAGTGGGACGGGGTATGGCCGGGGGGCGAATACGGAAGGTTATCGACGAGTTGGTTGTCAGTCACATCGCGGTCTCCTCGTCGCATGGCGACAAGCTTGATGGTCACTCTCCGCCGACCGACCTTTCGGCGCTCCTCGTCTACAGGCCCGTGATTCCGGGCTGGCTCCTGTCGGTCCGGCCTGGCTCCCATGCTCGGGAGAGGTCTGAAGTTAGTTAGTTAGTTAACGACACGAGTACGCGTATTTAACAGCGGAATCTGTACGTGACGAAAGGTGGTGTCGGAGATTCGCAAATACTGCTCAAAGGATCGATCTGTCGGGCTCGACGCGGCCGGCAGGACTTCGCCACTTTGGCGGAAACTTCTGCCAGAAGTTCTGGTCACGGAGTTGTGCAGATCGACTGCTAAAATCGCAAGAGTGTCTGGAGGGACGACAGACGCTACATGTTTGAGCGAATCTGTCTTAGACAAGCTAGCCCAATCATGGTCCACCGGCATCGTGAGCAACTCGGCCGTCATCTCGAGAGTCAAAGGCTGAGTGTCCGAGCGATGCGGTCCCAAACGAAGAGGAACTCGCGTAACGGTGTAAGCCGTATCTGTTGCTTCTCGGGACGAGCCAAGATTATTCAGCTGGAGCAGGTGGCGTTCATGAGCATAACCTAAAGCTGCAGCAATTTTTTGTTGCATGTTCACACATGTCTTCGGAGCCTCCTGCAAGTGCAGTGGGTGACTGGAAACCAACAATCGCACGCGAGAGCTCATCAGAGTGGGCGTGATATCATGTAAATTGACGACGTACACGTAAGGGTGTAAGCGCGCTATATAAGAAATAAGGGACGCCTCCTGTTCAATCAGCCGCATCATGAAGCCAGCCATTTTGCACAGCTTCATCGTCCAGTTAGTGGCCGTAACACCCCTGCCAACATCTCTGGATGTCAAGTTGCAGAGTGCTGAATGAACGCAGGGTGGAGACGCTATACACATCGACGATGACCATTCCGCTTCAGGCAAATACGCCTTGATCAATCGGAGGGTCGAGCCATATCGTCCGCAGAGCGTGTGCTGAACCACAGGTATCTTTGGAAAATTCTTCTGATGAACCTTGTTGGCAGCTGTTGAAGAGTCAAGAGCAAGGACGACTCGAAACGACGTCCCGCACAACTCATTCGCTCGTTGCAGTCCTAAAGTACTTCCTCCGGCGCCGCTAAAGAGCATCACAACCCTTGCGATACGTAATCGGCACCCAGTGGACTTTTTCAAACCTTCGGCGAATCTCGCCTTCTGTAACTTCTCGACATTTCTTTTCCTCCTCGTCAGTTCGTCGGTCGAAATCGTCGTTACCGAGCGATTCTTGACGAGAATTCTTCTTCTTATCGGCAGAAGGAGACGCCTTCTGCACCGAGCTCAACAGCATCGGTTCGGGTGCCGCATCGCCTTGTGTTAGATGGCTTGCGACCGAAACAGTGAATGGTAGGTTAGCCTTGTTAGATTCGGCTTCACCATCCTTCGTTAAATCGTCGACCGTCTCAGCATTCAGCTCGTCATCAAAACGAACAATATCGCCCAAAGCAAGGACTTCACCTTGAGTAATCACGGTCGGCACATCCTGGGTAGAGGATATCGCCACTCCAGCTGCGAACTTATCATGATCCTCAGAAGAAGAACACATTCCATCGACCACCCCGAGTTGCTCGTACCCAGAAGACGTGGCAACGAAAACTTGCCCGGTTCCATGGGCTCTGAAAGAGCGACTGGCACGCAGTAGGTGCGCCCAGGCTCGACCTTCATCGTGCGCGCAGCATAGGCTATCACTTCATAGGCATCGCTGTTCGAACTTTGAGAAGGCGTAACTGGAGGGACTCCCAAAGTCGTTGAAGCTCCCGCTCGTTTCGGCGGTGGACGCTGGAGGTCTTCAATCTTGCACAAGCGAGCGTAGACTCGGTTCTCAACTGTGCTCAGGCTTTGTTGCATCGCATGGTGCTGTTGCCCATGAACCTGGACTACCACGGGGCTGCGCTCGTCTTAAGTTGTTCTGAACGTCAAAATCGGAGAATCGACTCGTCGATCCTGCACCTTTAACTTCTTGCGCCCATAAGCGACATTTGTGCGGAGAAACGCAATGCGATTTCGCGGGTAGTCCACAATGGCCCCCAACACCCGAATATCGCGCGTTCCCCCAAAAAATAGATGATTAGTATCGGCCACAATGGCAACAACTGGAACGACCACGTCGTCCGCAAGCGCAATCCGCAATGCGACCCATTTGTGGATAGTCGTCTTATGCAATCCTGACCCGTACAGGGTGCGTTCGACTGGAAGATCGCCCCGGTCAAGGATGATACTATCCTTTGCCAGTTTTCGACCATCCCACGACAAATATAGGAGACATCAGCCATTCCATCCACGCCGAAAGTCGTTGCGAACTTCGGCCCGTCTCGTCGTCTGTAAATATGACCAACTATAAACGTAAGTGTACCAGGGTCCAAACAGCCGATGGTGATGAGGTCTTGCTCGATCTTTTCCCCATCGCTCGGTGAAAGTGCAGTGTGATGACATCGTATCTCCGGGTTCGCATCGCCCGGCATCTGCATCGTCACCGCTGCCATATCTAGCGTTCCAAATCTCGCCTCTGAATCTATATTGGCGCTCGCCGCTTCGGCTGCTTCCTCATTCCCCAGTTTCGCTGACAACAAATTCTGACACTTCTCAATCGGAGGTACATATACTTCCCTCTTCATCTCTTCTGGCAATCGCCGTTTCTCGTCCATCAAATCGGACATTCCCGTCAACTTCTCCTCCATCGGCGCCGCTGTGGTCTGCTCTGCTGCGACCAAAACTATATCGGCTAAGACACCGGCTAAAACGGTCTCAACATCGGCTAAAACGGTCTCGGCTATAACGGTCTCGGGGGGGGGGGGCGTAGGAAAAGAAGACGTCGTCCCCGACGTCAACTCAAAAGGTCTAACGTCATCATCGTGAACTGCCCTGCGAGACATGCACATTGACGAATGGAGGGACACAGGAACCTGCGGCATGGGTTCGTCGGTCTCCGAATCTGAGTCTTCCCAGTAGTGCGGAGAATCCAAAGTAGCATCTGATATTGCTTCCACATACTATGTAGAAGGCCACCGAACGATCCGAGCGTTGGTGGTATTTTGCTCCTGTTGCAAGCGATGGCTGCTCGTCACAGCGACATCGGCAGCATCATCGGAGACTCGGGCGGGGCGCGCCGTCGGGTAAAAGACAACTCCCGACGATGGCGGCGCGTCGCATAAAGATTGGAACGCGAAAGTTGCGCTCGAATGTCCCGAACTATCCTGATATCGACCTCCGTCATATTCGTCATCGTAATGTCGATGACGTCGGCGCCGGCGCGAATTGCGACTAGAGCTCCGGTGACGGCGGGGACTCGGGCTGGTTTGAGGAGTATTGGCCTTTCGATCAGGGCTCTGGCTTCGATGTCGGCGCGACGATGGTCTAGAAGGTGATCGTCCGTCTCGCTGTCGTGTAGAAAACGACGTAGTATCCTTGATGCCTCTGACCTCGCTCACCATGGTCGCCATTGTGGTTCCGAGATCGGTGAGGGCCGTTTGAATTTCATTTCATTAGAAGGCCCCGATCCGCGCGTGGCGTTCGCATGAGATGCATCATCACGCTTCTCCCAATCGGAACGCGATATGGGGTGCTTCTTCTGCTTTCGAATGCGCTTCCACATCGCACAGTAATAACGATTCGGATCGCGGTTGCAAACCACGCCATGGGTGGTCCAGAAGAATCCGCAGTCCTTGCACGTCCTCTTGCACCACAAAGAAGGATCTCGTAAGATCAGCGGATCCGTATTCCCAGACAGTTTATCCGCATCTTGCTTGGCTTGTTGATCGGAGGCCATAGCTCGACCTCCCCGCCCTCGCGGCGGTTTATTCGATTTCGGATTAGGAGGGCCTTGGTCCTTCTCCTCCTCTATCAACTTTTGTATGTTGATCTCGAGCCGCGTGATAAGCGCCACCATCGACTTAAAAGTCAAGTAACTATCAGGATGTCCGCTCCTCATAGTCCGCATACGGGTCCTCAACTCCTTGGATGTCAACCCGCTGATAAGCTGGTCGAGGATATCGACATCATCCATCGTGCTGCTGGACACGGAACAAAACGCCAAGGCTGCCGATTGGACCTTGGTACAATACGTCTGGACGTGCCGCTCCCCAGACTTCTTCGGAACTGAAGCCCGGGTGACCTTCCGCAGTTTGTCGAGCAGCTCCTGCTGCGTGCTCGGAGGTCGGCAAGTCGATCTAAAGTAATCCAGAATTTTACCGCAATACATCTTATTAAGACGGCGGATGCGACGAACCGAGGCTCCATGCTCTTCATCGTCAGCATCCAATTTCAAGTAAAACGACGGACCGTGCGGTAGCTCATCGCAGAGCTCCTCGTATTTCTGCAAGTGTTCCTCAAAAATTGGTGCAACGGTGTCCCGTAGATGCACCGGTAATAAGTAGCGTAATTTCTCGACCGAGTAATGGTCATCCGCCAAAGTATGCATCACCGCTGCCGAATCCAAATTGAATTGCCGTTGATCTCGGCCGTCGATGACGAGTTTGAAGTTGTCAGGTTTCAAACTGGAAGTGGGGCGACGGGATCGGCTCAAGTTGCCCTTTTCGAAGGCGTCCGCAACCGTCTGCGATATTCCCCGCGATAATTCCCGTA
This sequence comes from Chrysophaeum taylorii, assembly GCA_029834535.1. Taxonomy (NCBI): domain Eukaryota; class Pelagophyceae; order Pelagomonadales; family Pelagomonadaceae; genus Chrysophaeum; species Chrysophaeum taylorii. Next base: position 14,701 of record JAQMWT010000099.1, read on the forward strand.
AAATTTTTGTACCTTCATCCTCAGCTTCCGCCCTAACCCTCAGTCTCCGTATCGACTCGGGGCGGAGGTTCATTCCCCGTTTCAGTGTTCCTTTCCGGTTCAGGCTGCCTCACGGGCGTTTCCGGTTCGGGTCGACTCACGGGTCGTTCGCAGCTACTCTCACGACGCGTACGTTCGGCTAACTATTCATCTCGTTCACGACGAAGTCGTTCAACCTCTTCACGTAGGGTCTTCGATGTCTCAATCTCTTGCTGCAATGCGTCATTGAGCATATCAACTTCTCGTCGAGCCGCTTCCTCTTTCGCTTCAGCCCTTTCACGTTTTCGCGACGTCTCCGCTCGAGGTCTTCACGAAGTCGACTTCGGGCTGCAGATCCGCGCTCAATCGTAACACGCTCGCCACGGTCCGGGGTCGTTGGACTCAACGGCGAAAAAATGGCAGTATCCGGAGGCACGTCAGGGGGCAAGTCAGCAATGTCGACTGCCTCGGCATCTTTTAATTCACCTTCCTCGCGGCCTATCTCAGGGGCGGCGGGAAAAACTGGAGGAGATTCTTCCTCACGCACGTCTGCGTCTGTATCCATACTGTATCAAAATATCTATGAGGAATCTCGAAACACGTCCGGATCCGATCACTCGAAGTAAGTCACGTTGATCCCAGGAACGCTATCTGTCGCTGTAAAAACAGCACTCGCGGAATTCCAATCCGCTGGCAATTCAAAAATGCCCGTGGGTAGCGATCCCACTCGCTAACAGCTTCCGCCGTTCAGCTATACCAAAATCAATTCCCGGGAGAATGCGCCGCGATTTCCAACTCGCACGCGTGTTCGTCGTCACTCGGAACGCACGAACACAACAACGTTCGAGTATATTCTCAACGCAAACCGGCCCACTGGAACTCCGCGTGCTTGATCAGGGCACACGTACAAATCCGGACCACGTAATACAATACGTACGGCAGCACTCGCTCGTCGGCGACCGATGTAGTCGCACGATCTCATATCCTCCACCACGTATGGCGGCACAGAAAAAACCACTCCCGACCCCCTGGTGACAAAGGGGGCACTCACCGACTCGTCCTAGACCTCACTGAACGAGGAAAACACGGACTCGGGGTCGGGTATGCTCGCCACACACCTTGCTCACGCTCACCAAGCCTCTCAACAAGATGGAGAGATGGTATATGATAGCAAGAATGCTACAAGAATACTGCAAGAATGCTTCTCACAAGAGAGAGGTATGATGTCACTAGGAAGGTAGTGAACGGCGTCCCGTTGAACGGGTATCAAGCCTCGAGAAAGGGAGGGTAAGCCTTAGCGGTCAGAAGTTGTCGGCACAGGGAGCGCGAGACAAGAAGCGCAGCGGACGGACGGCAGAGGGCGAGCCGAGGCGAAGGGTGTAAGAGCAAACTCAAAGGTAAAAGGGCGGAGCGTGCGCTGATGAGAGCAGCTTAGATTGGCGGGGATCCGATCGTCGAGCTTAACTGGGGTGAATGGAACGAAGGACGTTGATGCAAGCCGGTCGTAAGGGACGGCCAAGCGCAAGCCTAACCGTCCGGGCACCCGACGGCCGGGAAACGTAAGGGGCGTTGGCCTTTCTGTGAGCGTTTTGGCTGGAGAACAGTAATCACAACTGTGTTACCCTTCAGCAGAGCGTGAGAACAATGGTAGTCTGTCCTCGAATCTGTCTCTCAATCGAGGACAGCCGGTGTGAATAACACAGCGTTTTCTTAAATCAAAAGGCGGCAAAGTGAAGTGAACTAATCCTAGAATATGGGGTACTAACCCCAATTCAGATTTTCTATCTCTATTGGCGCTCCCTGCGCGTGATGCCGTTGCTGGATCCCTCGCCTCTACACCAGTTGTGTGATTTTGCTCTGTGATCCTGGACCGGCGCCTGCCGGCCCAGCCTGGCTCTTATGCCCGGGAGAGGTCCGAAGTTAGTTAGTTAGTTATCTCTATTGGCGCTCCCTGCGCGTGATGCCCTTGCTGGGAGGAAAGTGCCGCCGAAGGGTTAGTTGTTAGTTCTTTCATTCTGCGCTATGCGCTGTGCAGTGGTCTCGAACCTCGTGGCCTCCGCACTAGCGGTGAACGTGGGTCGGCGGTTCGTTGTGGCGCACGGCGCGCTGTTGCCGGCGAGGTGCCTTGCTCGGAACTTGCCCGAAAGCACCGGGGCCACCGGCGCTTCGCGCGGCGATGTCACAGCGCTCGTCCCCATCGTAAGGTTCGCTCCGAATCAAATCATTTCATCGTATCCTGCCCGCAGGCTGCGGTCTGCCGTTGAGGCGAGTCTTGGAGCCCTCCCGGACCTCAAAGAGGCAACCAAAATCCTCGAGACGGTACCCGCCACCGAGCGCGACTTCAAGCGCCTCTTCGACGAGTTCAGCGATGCCGTGTCCTACAAGCAACGGTTCCTCGACTCGAACGCCTTCCTCGTCTACTACACCCAGGGCTTCGACGGCCCCGGCCGGCCCTCGATCGAGGCCGACCTCAACGAACGCGAGACCCGCCAGTATGGTTCGCGCAACGACGCCTGGATAGCTGTCGACGACGCGCGCGCCGAGCTCCAGTACCTCCTCACAGAAGGCAGCGGCGACACCGCCGATCTCGCGGCGATGCTGGGCGCCGCGGTAGACGCCCTCGACGACTACCTCCGCCTCGCCCCACCCGCTCTCCTCGCTGAGGCCGCCAAGGAGGGTCGTGTTATTATCCGCTGAAGCATACGCACCCTACACAGTCATCTTGCTGTTGTTGGTCTTGGGTGTTCTCCCGCTTCAAGTCCATGGGTTTTGCGTTGTTAGGGATCGTCTTGCCATCGGCGACGAAACTTATGCTCTTCTCCTGGAGACCTTTCCGCTCAGCGTACTGCTTGAAGACTTCACCCATCCTGCGCGCGACACGTTGTCGTCCCTCTGTCACTCAGGCGGTTGAGAGAGAGAAACTTACGAGGTCCCTTTCTTCACGCGCATAATGGTCACCTCGCCTGCGGCGGTGAGGGCTGTCGACAAAAACCATCGTACCTGTTTTCTTGTGGTGCGCGCGGATGGTCACCATGTCATCCTCCTCTGCTCCTCGTGCGGAGGCCATCCCAAAAAGTTCCGGAGGCCAAGAAGTTTCCTTCCGTTTTGCCGGGAGGCACGTATCAACGGATCTATGAAACGGTGCGGGGCCGGGCCGTCATCACAGTGGTGGTGGTAATGATGGCGCTGTGCGCCCGCGAATTCTGGGGCGTCGCGCGCATCGTGACTGCGGACTGGCTCGCGCTTCGCGATGCCTTCCCCCGCTGTCGCAGCGGACATACCTCCCCACCCGAGGTCGCGGGGCTCCTGTCTTATTATGTCTCTACCCCCGGCCGTGCGGGCGGCGTCGATAGGAACGCCATTGCCAACTGGCCTCGACTCGCAAACGCGACGGCGGTCAACCATGCGGCCTTCGCGCGACGCCTCGGGGTACCCTACGCGCGTTTCGGTTCGACGACCGCGCATCGTCGCTGCGGCAAGATGCGTTTCGTGAGCCGCGAGCTCGACGCCGCGCGCGACGGCACTTGGTTCCTCTTCGCCGACGCCGACGTCGCGCTAAGATGCGCGCCCCTGAGGCTCGAACCCGTCCTCGCCGCTGCGAGCACCGATGTCCATCTCGTCGTCCTTTCTCGCTTCGGCCTTTTCGCCGCCAGGGCGACAACGTGGTCGCGCTCATTTTTCGCTCGCTTCGCCTCTGCCCTCGAGTCCAGGCCCGCCCTCTGCGCGCTGTCGCCAATGCCCGAGAACGCGGCCTTCGTCACCATCGCGACAAGAACCGACAAATGCCAAATCCTTTTCCAAACCAAACCTGCCTTCGTAGAGGCGAGCCATCTCGTCAACCACGAGCGCAAGCGATCCTCCGCGGCGGTTGACAACTTCGTCCGCCTCGCCCACCGGTACGCGGCCGCATGTGATGGTGCTGGTTACAAGCAGAGACCACGGCCACCGGCGTGAGACCGGCCGCTACCTCATCCGCGCGGATTTGGAGTCTTGTGAATCGGTTGCTTACACTGTGTGGCGCTTCTTCTTGTTAGCAGGTTGCAGCCTCTTTTCCATCCAGGACGAGGAGGCACCCTCGTTCTAACTTTTTCGCGCCGGCTGCGTCTCCTCCTTCTCTGCCGGGACTTTGTTTCTGTTGGCGTGTTGTTCTACCGGCGAGGACTCGTTGGCGATGGAGACGTGTCTCATCACCAGCCCTGCGTCGCCTCCTTTCGCTGCTGCTTAAGTTTTCTTCCTTCCATTCTTCCCAAAGACTTGTGTTCGAGGTCACTTCCTGCCGTTGAAGATAATATGCAACAGTTTCATTAAGATGAATCGCCCAGGCGCAATGCAGGGCACGCTGAGCTCCCCGACAACCTCCAAAGGACTTGGACCGCACCGTCGCGACGATGGTACGCGACTACGTGATGAACGGCGGCGAGATTTTGCTGTATTCGATGGGGTACGCGGACGCCAAGGCCGTGGCGACAAAAAATCGTCACGACCTGTTATTATAAACTCTGCTCCGAGCAGTCAAAACCACTACGCGTTGTTGCCGCTCCGGCAACCAACCTGGAGCGCGTTGTTGAAGGCTACCTTCCGCGGGTGGTCCGTGTTGTTTGATCGATCATGGACGTCAAGTTACCGAAGTTCTTGTCGCCGGACGTCCCGATGTTTGAGGGCACCTTGTCGAACCTGTTGAAATCCCAGGACAATGATCGAGATGCCGGACACAGCACCGCCATGTACGGTGCATTCATAGACGTAGTGTTTGCGCATAAGCCCCCTTTCGACGTCTTGTTCGAAAACAGTATGCCGACGATGATGAACCGGTGCCGAAGAATCATCATCTCGTAGATCTGGAAGACCTTGCCCCAGAAGTACGCCGTCGGCTGCAACGGCTGCTACTTGCAAACGTCTGTGAATGTACAGTGCTGTGTCCGGCGGCTCGATCATGTATCACAGACGTCGCCCCGCGATCCGCACGCGGCAATCGTCCACTATGAGTCCGAGTCGATTTTTACGAAGCTCGCGTTCATAGGCTCTACTAGTTGACTGCTCCTTTCACCCGACAAAAACTCTGCGCCGAATTTCGTCGCGCGCGTGCAGATTTGCAATACCGTCTTTTTGATATGGCTCGGGACCGGGAAGCATCCCTGCGACGACGCAAGGTAGAACCCCCTTGAGCGAAGCCACGATCTTCTAGTGCACCCCCCCCGCTAGCCTATTTGCAGCAAGAAGGCTTCGCCACCACCAATGGCGCGACTCGAGGAGCGTTGTCCAAGGGAATCTCGGACGACAATCCGCGTGATTCGCCTGGCGCATCGACGCCAGCCTCGCGAACAAACAAGTTGCGCTGTTCCTGCTCATCATTATCATTTTAACGCCCGAACGTATGGTGGATGACAGTGACGACGATGTCAGTTCCCTGCACCAGAAATGCTCAGGGCTTTACAGGACGGTGAGTGCCAACGAGTAGTGGCTCTCCACATTGCTCGACGGCGTCTCCAACGACGACGCTGTCGATGAACTTCCCGGGTCAGAAGCGTGCAACAGCGCAGTCATATATCGTAGAAATCCCCCTGTTCCTCGACATAGACGGCGTCGATAACCGCGTGAGCGGGGTAATTTTAAAAAGTGAGGTGAAAAGGCATTCGGATGATGTAGCGACGACCACGAAATCGACGACAACGCCGAATTGCCGAGTAGCGTGGGGCCAGAAGCGACAGGAAGCAAAGATATGCCTATGACATTGTGTCCAGCTCGACGCCGTCGACTGGACGCAATGTTTCTTCGCTTTGTCATCAAGACGTTCATCTCGGAGATCTTGTGTGTCCGAGGTGGCAGCTCGGCCCGCTGTTGCTGAGCGAGCCATCTCGAGGTCCTCAAGATGGCGCGCGGCGTCTACAGCGCCGAGGCACTACCGGCTTTCCACAGTGGACACATCCGGTTAAGCGCACCTACTTGAGAATCTGGATCGAGGTAGAAATGGTAAGCTGAGCGAGAGAACGTCACTTTATCCGATATGCACGCACTCCTAGGCGCGCGCCGCCCATCTGAGGACCTCCACCTAGACGACTGGAACCATCGAACGCACGTCAATTTTTCGAACCTTCGAAGGTCCATCCATTGAGGGTAATAAACTTTCGCAACTCGAGAATCCCAAAACGACGAGAGCACGCAGCATTGGAGGTCGCCATTTTTTTTTAAATCCGACGGACACTGAGTGACGCGCGCTTGGGTGCGCGACAGCACAATGGAGCGAGTGTGCTCTTGCGCGGGTCCAGGTGGTAGTTGCTTGTTTAAATAGTGTACGCGACGACGACAAGGACGCGGCGATAATTCTCCCCGGAAGACGGTCCCACATTTTCCGAACCACCACGTCGAAGGTTGGCCGCCGAGTAGTCCTACGATTGGGGGTCCGCAGATTTCGCGCATTCACACGGTTCTGTTGATGACGACGACAAGGGTTTGAAAAACCGAATGTAGTTAAAATTTGTCCGTTGTTCCACAAGAGGTGATGGTGATCGCGGAGTTGGTGTTGTGTGGTTTGGTCGTCGCCGGCGACGATGAGAGTCGGGATCTGAGGCGGTGGCGGGCAAGCAACCGGACGGGCGGCGTCGGATCGAAGAGCAAGGCGGCGTGGAACCACGGTGTGCTGGAGAAATGGTTGTTGTCGCACCATGACTACTGGCTCGATGGGGATGAGACGCTCGGGGCACACTGGCGGCATCCCGACATGCCCGACGGCGACGTGGTGTGGAGCGCGCGGCAGCGGGCGGCCGTGCGTCGCGCTCTTGCCTCGGATTCCAACAAGGTCGGCAAATGGTGGCCTCTGCCGCGCGTCTTCGTGTATCCGTATCCTTCAGAATTTGCAGACCCCGAGAAACTGTCGGCGCTGAACGTGAGTTTGAAGAACGGGAGCCGCGCGTCGTTTACGAGGTACTTCGAACTCACGTACGGTCGGTCGTTCTCGCACGAGTCCCTCGAGCCGACGAGCGACGGCGCGACGTGGACGCCTCCCCTCTACGGAGTCGGAGACTACCGCGAGCGCGGGAACACGAAGCAGAACACGCTGTGCGACGACTTGGAGGCCAAGGCCTCGGGAGCGAGCGGCGACGAGCTCGAGAGGCTGCGGGGAGTGGGCGAAGCCCAGTGCGTTTCGCTCGTCTCCTCGCAGCACAATCTGGGCGTCGTCGTCCACCGCGGCCTCGTGACGTCGTACCCAAATCTCGTCTCAAAGCCCGAGGACGCCGAGCTGTTTTTCATTCCCGACTACTTCGACACGACGCGCCAGTTTGTCAAGCTGGAGGAGTACTGCCGGGTGGCGGGGCCCGCGTGGAAAAAGCACTTGGCGCGCTTCGTTTCGAGCGACGGCGTCAGCTACGCCGAGAGACGCGAGATGCGCGATCATTTCGTGGTGGTGGCGCGGGCGTGGCACTCGGGTGACAAGAAGCTCGACGCCTCGGGGGTCTCGTCGCCCTCGTTTCGGCGCGCCAAGGTCGGCGACTGCGGATACCACGCCGCTTGGATGCCGCACCGGCTGCAGCTCGAGGTTCAGAATCCGCTCGTGCGAGCGTGCGCCCGCGCACACCCGGTCCCCTACGCGAGCTTTCTGTTTTGGTCGGACAGAGTCGATTGGGGGCGCGCGTGGTGGCAACGCAAAACCCAGAGCCCCAAACCCGCGCCTCTGATCGCGGCGTTCTTCAACGAAGGCGAGACCAAGGACCACGTCAGAACGTTGCTCAAACACCAGTGCAAAGACGAGCCGGACGCGTGCTACATGCCCCCGGCGAACGTCCACGGCCATTTTAATCGCAGTGGCTTGGAGGACGCGTACCGCGGCGCCACATTCAGCCTCCAGCCCCCCGGAGTCACCGCGGCGCGCAAGGGCATCGTCGATTCGATCCTCGCGGGCGCCGTTCCGGTGTTATTGCGCGGCGCCGACAACCGAGACAACGACGATGACTTCGCGGCCCACGATCAGCGTGACATGTGGCCCTGGAATTGGCCGGGGCAAGGCGCGTCGTGTATCGCCGTCACGGAGGCCGACGTCAAGCACCGGGGGGTCGTCTCCCTCTTGCGAAAGGTCGATTCCGACCAGCTCGCTTTGATGCGAGCCGTGCTGCGGCGTACGGCGCCGGGGATGGCGTGGCCGCTCGACACGTGGCTCGCCCCGAGTCAGGTGTCGAACGCCACCACACCGCGCCGACGACCCAACGCTCTCGAGCTCGCGATGCATCACCTGGGTGCTGTCGCGAAACGCAGCATCGCCGACGACAAAGCCGCGACCCAGAAGCTGGGTCGCCACCACAAGGACGCGGTGGCCCGCAACGAAGGCCACGAACTCGGCGTGTGCCGGGCAAAGCAGTAACCTACCGTGAGAAGTAGGCTTAGCCGTCTGCGTCGAGGAGAAGGGTCTGCGACGGTCTGACAGACAGCCAGACAGACATCTGGGACGACGCAGCAAGCTTGCAAGCTTGCAAGCTTGCAAGAAGCGTGCCAGTAATCATCGTCAGCTCTAGTAGGTCGAGCAAATGCAAGTGGATTCCCCTCAAGGTTTTAACCCCAAATTTCCCCCGAGCTTTGGGAATTGGAAGGGTAACATTGAAGTTAGGATGGGGGTTGAAGAAGGCGGCATGGCGATGTTCGTGGTGATGGTCGGCGTCGCCCAAGGGTTCCACTTGGCCGCGGCGCCGCAACGGGCACCCCTAAAGGCAGGGGCGGCGGCGGAGCGCGACGTGGTGGTGATCGGCGGCGGGATCTCGGGGCTGTCGACCGCGCTCGAGCTGCGACGACGAGGCCGCAGCGTGACGGTGGTGTCGAGGGACTTGGCCGAGAGCGCGACCCGCGCCGCCGGCGGCATGCTCGCGCCCGCTGCCGAGCGACTCCACGAGGGTCCGCTGCTGGATCTGTGCGTCCAGGCGCGCGAGGCGTGGCCCGAGTGGGCGTCGTCGCTCGGGGGTCTCTCGGTGCGCGGGGTCGGAGGCTTCGTGTCGCCGTGCGTCGCCGAGGACGATCCGATCGCGCGTTGGCGCGTGCCGAGGTCCGCGGGCCCCGCCGAGTGGATGTCGGGGGAGGCCCTGGTGGCAATGGAGCCCTCGTTGGCCGGTGGACCCGCGTCGCGGCACGGCGGCTTGTGGTACCCGCTCGAAGCTTGGGTCGACCCGGTCGAGGCGCACGCGGCCGTGCTCCGCGCGTGCGAGAACGAGGGCGTTGAGGTCCGCGTGGGGGTGGATGTCGCGGGCCTCGATTTGGAGGCCGATAGGTGCGGCAAAGTCAGGCTCGCGGGAGGAGACTACGTTTTGGGCGCGCACGTCTGCGTCGCGGCCGGCGCGTGGCTTCGGTCCCTGCTGCCCGTGCCCGTCGACCCACAGAAGGGCCAGATGCTCGCCCTCCGGCCAACCCCCCAGAGCCCTCCCGGGCCCTCGCGCGTCGTCTACGGCTCGAAGGCCTATTTGATCCCCAGAGGCGACCGCGTCGTCGTCGGCGCGACGGTCGAAAACGTTTCGACCGCCCACTGCGACGTCAGGGGAACGCGAGCCCTCCTCGACGCCGCCGTCGCGCTGTGCCCGGGCTTGGACGAGTGGGTCCTCGACGAATCCTGGGCGGGGCTGCGCCCGACGACCCGCGACGGCGCGCCCGTCCTCGGGCCCACGCGCTGGAAGAATCTCTGGGTCGTCGGCGGCTACTGGCGCAACGGCATCCTGATCGCGCCGCGCGCTGCGGAGCTCGTCGCCGACGCCATCGACGGTCTTCTCTCGAAAGCCGACGCGACCCTCCTCGAGGCCTTCGCGTGGGACCGCTTCTTCGAGCGCCGCCGTCCGCCGCGGCTCGTCGTCGAGGAAGAGGCGCCGTTTGTTGTTGTTGACGACGGCAGGGAGGAGGAGGACGTAGGCATTGACGAGGGGGGGTACGAGAGCATCGCGGCGCAGCAGGCGAAAGCAGGCACCAGCGTTGACGAGGGGGGCTACGAGAGCATCGCGGCGCGGCAGGCGGCGACGATGGACGCGGCGAGGGCGGCGAACCGCGATCTCCTGTTTTCTGGCGCCGCGGACGAGCAGCAGCTCGTCGCGCGCGAGGTCGAGGACGAGGAGATGGAGGAGGTGCACGAATACAACGCTACGGCCGAGACGATCGCGAGGGTCAAGGAAGAGATTTGGAGCGGCGCGGTGACGGCGCGAGAGGCCCTCGACCGCGACGAGCGACTGGACGTGCTGTCGCTGATCGACCGCGAGGCCCTCGCGGATGCCGACCGATACTTTGTCGAGGATTACGAGCGCGAACGCGCGTCGCAACCCTTTGGGAACGTGAGGATCGATACGGGCAACGGCACGTCCAAGCACGTGCGGTTCAAGTTCATGCCGCCCGAGGTCGGGCTCCCGACCTTTGGGACCGCCGACCGCCTCTGCGCGCTCGCGTCGCGCGCCGCGCTCGACGCGCCACCGCCGCCCCTCCAGCCCCAGGAATTGCCCGAAGACGCGGGAGACGACGATCGCGCTCGCGCGGACGCGGCCGACCGACTCTACGATCGAGTCGAGGCCAACAAGGGTGGACGCGAGCCCTACGAGATGACGATCGATGACGTCTACACGGTGCGATGGGTCGAGGAGGGTAAGACCCGCGACGACCGCGTCGTCCGCCAAGGGACGGCAAGAATCCTGGACCTTCGAAAATTCCTCGACCGCGGCGTCGCGCTCGCCGACGTCTTCGAGGTTCCGGCCGCCTTGATCGACGACCCCTTGACGGTACTCTTCGCGAAGATTCACGGCGGCAACGAGACCCTCGTCGCCAAGGATCCCGCGAGAATCCTCCGCGCCGAGCTCGTGACGACCCCCCCCCTTGGCGGCGGCGGCGACGACGACGACGACGACGACGAGTTCTTCCCCTTCGTCGTCGGCCACAAGTACAACAAGCCGACGACTTCTTCCACCACCTTCCGCGCCGGCGGCGGCGGCGGCGGCGGCGGCGAGTTGGAGCTGATGCGCGTCGAGTGGGACGAGCCGACACCCGAGGGCGGGTACAAGCCGCGGTCCAAGGGCATCACCTACGCCGACATGGTCCGGTACCAGCAGCTCAAGTCCGACATGACTATGGACCAGTGTTGCCAGCTCGCCATCATGGAGGAGTACGAGGGCATCATCGAGACCCTCGACGACACCACCGTGCTGGAGGACGGCGAGGACAGTTTGCTCCAGGACCTGATTGCGGCCCACGACCCCAACGGATCGACTAACGGACCCCCGAGTTGGGAGGTAAACAACTAGGTACCATCTGATGCCGCGCGCTGAGGGGGAAGCATCATCATCCGACCGTCTTTTCGGACTCCTGACCTACGCCGCGGCCGGCGTGACCCCAGCGGCCCTCTATCTGGCGCGGCGCACGACCTGGGACCCCGACAGTCGCGCGACCTGGGTGGCGGCAACGGTCTTGTGTCTCGCAATCGCGAGGCATCGCGCCTCGATCGAGGCCTTCGCGGGCCGTCTCCCTTGGGCCCTCCGGACCCTGGTGCGTTCCACTCTTCAATGGATCACCTCGGGGCAGGTCGGCGATAAACCGCCGCAGACTAAGCGCTACGACGACGACGACGACGACGACGACGACGATCTCGGAGATCTTCCAGATCTGGCGCCGTGAGCGTTGAACCGCCGCTGCGATCACACCGCCGCGCGCAGCCTCGTGCGGGACCATCCGAAAATAAAACGCGACGACGACGAGTTGTTGTTGCCCGACGATCGGCGTCGCGACGCGTACGTCTGGTGCCGCCACGACCTCGGTATTTGCGCGTGAGTATTTTGGCGCCGGGAGCGGACCAACACCTGCGCAGGCGCTCGCCCCCCGCCTCATCGCTACGCGCCTGGGACGACGCCCTCGGCTCTGTGCCTCGGGACCTCGCGCAACGTTGGAACAAACACCCTGCCGAGCGCCGCCCCCCCGCGGCCGACCTCCCGCCCCCGAGACGGTGTTAGCGCTACACGTCACAACGTCCAGTTAAAAAAAATGACCTGGCAGCCCTCTGTGAAGTCTCGAACTTCGCGGAATATCTGCGCCCGGTATGTACCAAGCCGCGACTCGGCTGGTTTCGAGGAAATAATCACGTGTCTGTCCACGGGACAGCTTCTTGTCCTCGTGAGATTCACATCAGGACGGTCTCGGTGTGCATACCCTTTCTGTGGAGAGGCTCTTCTCTGAAGTGGGTAACCTCGGGGTAGTATGTCCCGTCGACCGACCCCGATGAAGATGAGTGGGATTTGGTTGGCACTCATCTGCTGCGCCTCGTTGCTGGTGTTGTTGCGACGGTAGTGTGTACTGCGTGCGCGAGCCCGCATGGGCTTAGAGCATGAGGCCGGTAGACGTCGATGATGGTCCAGGTGTCGACGGACATGAAGAAGCCCTTGCGCATTGTCCGAAGTGGAGCAGGGGAGCTTGGCTTCCGGACGACTCACTCGGGGTGTCGTCCATGCAGAAACCGTGGTCGATCGGAAAGACCGAAGAAAGCGACTTCTTGGGGTACTTGCCTGATGCACCAGGACTAATTTTAAAGCGCCGTCAACGCGGAACTCGTCGACCACAAGCACGCCGTCGGCGACCCCGTTGTACTCGTGGCCGGAAGGGAGACGAAGATATTCGAAAAGAGGAGCGCGCCGGCCACTTTCCTGGTGACCTGGATCCACTTGTACGTGCGCAGCTCGTCGTATCAACCTAATAACACTTCTTGGCCTTACCGAACTTGCAGCCAATGTCCTCGTGCAGCGTGGGCACGTGGTTATTGGTGTGGGGGGGATGGCATTCTTTCCAAACACTGGTGGTGAAGTCATCAAAGAACGACGACCGAACGTCGTCAACAGAGAGCGGCGTCTTGAGGTTTGGCATTCAACAGAACTCGAAAAATCGCACGTTGTGGACGAATTACGAGATCCAGGCGTGCCCCTCGTAGGTAGGTGCTGCGCTCGTCCTTGGTGAAAACTGGCCGTCGTTTGCGGTACCACTCGAGGAGGCAGCAATGAGCCAGCGACGTGACCGTCATATGCTCAGAAAGGCCACCGCCGCCTTGTCCACCGGCAAGCGCTCTACACCCTGCAGACAACCAAGAAGTTTTTTTTTTTTTTTTGTCTCGACGAGGTTGAGCAGGAGATGAGGTAACTACTGCCCATGCATGATGAGCTTGCCCTTCTGGTAATTAGGAATCTTACTTACTCGGCCTTTTCAGCCTTCTGGGTTCCTCGCCATCGTCGGTCGAATGCAGAAGGGGCAACTCGTATTCTTGCTTGTTCGCCGCCGGCCGCAACACGCCCATCATCTTTCGGCATCAGATCCGGACCCTGGTCACCTTGGAATCCATCTTCTGATGATCCAACTGCCCAGCTGGTGGTCGGGGCAATTGCATCGGAGTTGTTTCTGAAGAAGATAAGCCCAGGGCCTTGCTCGACAGGCTGGCGCCCTTGAGAAAAAACCGACTAACAATTAATTCGAGTCGCGTAGGTGTCGAACTACCCCCGCGAATGCTTGTGGTGTTGCTTCGATGCCTGGTGCAGCCTGTCTTGCCCGGCAAAGGAGCGTGGGTCCATCGACACTCTCCGGACGCGCTTTGAGACGGCGTATACAGCCTGGTGAAGGCGCTGTTGGTACAGCCGTGTTGTGTGGCGGCATTAAACATCGCCGAAGGCGAAGACCCCCCCCCTCGGCGAAGACCCACCCCCCCCTTCCCTCGCGAAAACATTATGCGTAGGGTCATCTCGTCGCGATGGTTCGAGCCGAGTGTGCTTCGGCACGAGGTCGGGGCGTTCCCGTTGGAAAGTTTGGGAGCGTCGATCACGGCGAAACGGTCGAGGCAACCATTGTTCATGTACGCCGAGACGGGTCGCGGGCGCGATGTGGGTGCCGGTCGATTTGATTGCGAAATTGTCACGGTGTCGCCGGCGGAGCTCGTGGCGGCGGACCAGTACTATTACTACACGGCCCCGATTCGGGGATTTTCAAACTGGGAGGAGCTCGTTTCGACGCGGGGTGCCTATTGTTCGATATGGGTAGGAAGCCGCGGATCGACGACGCAGTCGCACTACGACGTCGCCGACAACGTTCTGGTGCAGTCCGTTGGACGGAAGCGCGTGCGCGTGTGGTCTCCGGGCGAGCACGGCCCCTTTCACGTCTTTCCCGACGCCCACCCGCGCGCGCGCAAGGCCCAGGCGGACGTGGATACGCCGACGGACAGGTTTCCTCTCAGACGCCGCCTCGGCCAGCCGGTGCTGGACGTCTGCCTGGGCCCGGGCGACGCCGTCCGCATCCCCGCCTTTTGGTTCCATCACTGCGAGGCCCTCGACTTTTCCGTATCTTTTAACGTCTTCGCCCCCTCGGAAGCAGCGCTCGCAGCGTCGTCCGTCCTCGGCTCGAGCGTTCCGCTATTCGAAGAAGACGATTGGAAGAAAGCGCTTTCGAGCGAGCTCGCCAAGCTCCTTGATCGGGACGTCACCGGCTTCCTCCGAGACATCGACGACTCGCGCTTCGAGCCCCTCCGGGCAGCCTACGAAAGAGACGACGAGAGCGGACCCCCGCCGACCTTTAGTAGCAAAAGGCCGCGGAGTCCGCCGCCAGGGTATAATCCAAAGGACGAGGAGGCGAGGCGGTCGCTTGCCCTTGGGCGGTGCTTGGATAACGCCGGGCCCGCTGCGGCCCCTGGTGTTCAGGAGCTCGTCCTCGCCCACCTCGCGGAGCTCTGGGGTCTCGCCGCGACCCAAGGGGATGTTCTCTGGATCCAGAGGATGCTGGGAGATCGTCGCCAAGCAACCTCCTCCTCCTAATTCCTTCTTTATATAGTCTTTCGCTCCGCGCATTACAAAAAAAACCATTGATCCTGAAAGCTTAGAGTTAGATCCTTAACCCTCATTGTAGCGTAGTCGTCGTGGCCTGGAAAGGTAAAGGTAAAAAGTCAGAAGAAGGAATGATGTCGCTTGACGAGCACCTGGACGGGCGCGTCCTTCGTCGAATCGACGTGCGCGCGCGGGTGGGTCGCGGGGCGTACGGGATCGTATGGAAAGGTATCGAGAGGCGCAGGGGCCACGTAGTGGCCTTGAAAAAATGCGTCAACGCGTTCGCGAGTTCCTCGGACGCGCAGCGGACGTATCGCGAAATTTCCTATCTCCGGCTTCTCCGTCACGCGAACGTAATCCAGATAAAGAAGGTGATTCGCGCCAAGAACGACCTCGACATGTATTTGGTGTTCGAACACATGGACACGGACCTCCACGCGCTCATTCGAGCAAACCTCCTCGAGGACGTCCACAAGCGCTACATCGGGTACCAGCTCTTCAAGGCGCTCACTTACATTCACTCGGCCGGGGTCGTCCATCGAGACGTCAAGCCGAGCAACATGCTGCTCAACGAAAACGGCCACATGAAACTCTGCGACTTTGGGCTTTGCAGAAGCGCTTCGAACAGAACGTCGTTCGCGTCCGAGTATTACGTCGCTACTCGTTGGTACAGAGCGCCCGAAATTCTGTTGGGTTCGCCGCTTTGCCTGCCTGGCCTCGACCTCTGGGCCACGGGCTGCATCGTCGGCGAAATGTATCACGGACAACCCGTCCTTCCCGGCGACTCCACGCTCGACCAGCTCGCCAGAATCTGCAAGCTCATCGGACCGCCGACCAACGAGGACATCGAGGCTATGAGGGCGCGTCGCGTCGCTCTTCCCCTTAAGCATCCCCCGCAGTGGACCTTCGACGCACAGGCAGCCCACCCCTTGGTCGCCAGAATGCTCTGCTTTAATCCCGCGGCCAGAATCACTGCCAGGCAGGCCCTCAAGGACGAGTGGGTTGCTGACTTTGCCGAATCTGAACCCGAACCTCTCTTTGACCAGAGTGCTGGACCCATTCTCCTTCCCATCCCCGACGACCGCCTATTGAGCGCGAACGACTACCGCGATAGGCTCGTCTTGGACCTCGTCAAACACAGCTCGTCCTCCAACGCTGCTACTAAAGTCCGCCGCGTCTTGCCCGACATCCAAGCGCCAGAAGACGACGACGACGACGCACCCTCCACACCCAACCGACCCACCGACTAGTAATCACTCTTCTTCCTCCTCTTCTTCTTCTTCTTCTTCTTCTTCTTCTTCTTCAAACCACCTCCTCTTTGTAATGCTGTGATGATGTGAGCCCCTTCATCGACGTGTTGGAACCTCTCTTCGAGAAATGAACTATATATAAGCCGCTTGATCTGCACATTCCTTCGGTGCACTTTTATCCACGGAGAACGATGGCCTTCGTTCCTGGTCTACGGCATTTGTTGCAGCGTCGAATTACGCGACGTCCTGTGTTGCTAGTGTACGAGCCTGAGTGCGCGCAAATCGTCGTCCCTACAGGACGCAACTGCGGGACGCAAGCGCCTTGCTTTCTAAAGCGCGCTCTGAGCACCGCGGTCGTCTTGCTCTTCTTCTTCTTCTTCTTCTTCTTCTTCTTCTAAGCACGGTGTGGCCGACGCCAAAGATCAATCAGGACTCTTGTAGTATTCAAGGCATGCCTTTGGGAGACGGCGCGTTAAAATCAAGTCGTGTCGATACACCCAAACTGTTGACACGAGAAGCGGCGAAACAACAACTAAGTGAAGTTGCGACAGGTTGCGATTATCAAAGACCACCACCACCACCACCACCGGCACCAAATCTGTTGTGACAGCGCTGTACGCGAGTTTATCGAGTGCATAGGGACCCTGCCAGTCAACGCGGATAAAAGCAAACGCCGCGTTCTCTAGATCATGTGCATTGATCTCGCCCAGCCAACTGCGTGGACGATCGCGTTGACGATCACGCTGGAGAGCCCTCGCGCTTAAAACAACAATTCTCGTCGCAAAGGCCCACGCCGTGTTGGCGAGGCTTTGTGGCTAGAACTTCCCCAGCTGAGTCCGGCCGTGTCGGCATTCTCGTCTCAAAGAATAGGGACGCTTCTGCGAGAGCCATCGCAACTAAGGGCCCACGCCATGTGGGTGAGCACTTGGTGAGTTTAGCGATGGGGCGGTCAAATGGACGAGATACCTCGGTGATCGCATCGAAGAGTCCACGCGCCTGAATGCCCACCTTTGCAAAGGCCCGCGTTGGCGAAGGCCTGCGCCTCCAAGTCTTGGGTGATGTGGCAACAAACGCCCACACAATCAAAGGTCGTCACATGGTGCAGATTTGGCTTGTCAATGCACTGCCGAATTTTGTGACGAGAACCTGTTGCCTTGTGTTCGCACAAAAAAGAGCGAGAGAACTGACCGCCTACCCGATTCGCGCTACGGCTCTTCATCCTCTTTGTTGCCTCGTCATCCTGCCATCGTGGCGCATCGTTTTGCATGTCTCTCGAGTGAGTGAGTTTTAGCGACGGCTCAGAGCTTGGACCAGGGCATCATTGGAGCGCGCCATCGCGATTATAGTAGC
The DNA here is from genome assembly GCA_029834535.1 of Chrysophaeum taylorii. Taxonomy (NCBI): domain Eukaryota; class Pelagophyceae; order Pelagomonadales; family Pelagomonadaceae; genus Chrysophaeum; species Chrysophaeum taylorii. The sequence continues at coordinate 32,105 of JAQMWT010000099.1, forward strand.
CGCTCTCGTCGTCGTCGTCGTCGTCGTCGTCGGGTCGACTCGGGTCTCGATCTTCGCATCCCGCCCCCCGAATGCTGCGTGTGTTCACTCAGGGAGGCTTGTAAACTAATAACACTTATTAGTGAGGGGGAATACATTCGGGCGCCGCCCCTGGCGTTTCGAGCGTGTGGGACCTAGGGGGGGTAGTGGCAGCTTTCATGCAGTGCTGGTCCTGGCGCCCGACGGGCCCCCTGTCGACCAGGTAGTGGTTTTGCGAGGAGCACCAAACCCCCACATACCGCACTTTTTTTTTTCTCGGGCGGCGGCGGTGCGAATCGACCGATCTATCCCGCGGTTGGGGTGTGCAAATATGTTCGTCGGCTCGGCCCGATCCTCGTGCACGCCTAAAAAAGCCCGGTGGTCAGACTCCGCGGCAAATGGGGACGATAAGCGTCGTCGTGTAGGTCCCTCCATCAAGTGATGCGATGTCCCCTATTCATAAATAATCCACTAACTTTTCGGAAGGTGGGAACGGTGTGTGATTTTGTCAAGGGGCGCACAACAACGTTCGAGGGGACATCTGGAAGAAGAAAGCATGGGTCTGTCAGGCAAATAAGCACGACAAACGCGAAGCATACTCATGCACGAGGCAGCAAGCACGTTCACGCGACGGAACTAGCTGTCGTTGTCGCTCTTATTGCCGTCGCCGCCGCCGCCGCCGCTTTCAGCAGCAGCAGCAGCAGCAGCAGCAGGCGGAGCAAAGTCCGCATTAAAGTGATCGCAGGTCGCGGTCACCGTCGTCGACTGACCAAACTGGTTTGTGACGGAGATGACAACAGACGAGAGATGAATACCCCGAAAGGACGAGACGACAAGCGTGGGCGCCCAATGCGGTTTCCAGTCGAAGTGTCCCGAGGCCAGCGGTGCGGTGGTGGTGTCCGCTCGCAGCTCGTAAAAGCCAGGGTACGCATCGTTCTGTTTGATGGAATTTTGTGTCACGAAAGTGACCGAAGGCGCGCACGAAACGTCGTACACCAACGGTGCCGTGTAGAAGCGCTCGACGGCGTAGGTCTTCCAGCCCAAAAAACTGCTGCGCAGGCACGGAAATTCGGCACAGCCGTGGCCTCGGACACGCAGATGCCACGCGAACTCCTTTTCGGGAGTGAGTTCGACGATAAAAGCGTCGATATCGGCCGTCTCGTTCGACGTCAGAATTTGTGGCCACCAGGACATGAGCATATTTCCCGATGGCAGGCGGTCGTTGTCGCCGAACATGGGTGAGTAGCCGCTAGGTAACTTGGCGAATCTATACTCCCACACCTCGCGCGCGACGCGCCGATCGGCATCGATCTCGACGACGAGCCCGCGCGACGGTTTCGTCTCGTTCGCGCCGTACATGTTGTCAAACATGAAATACAGATCGTTGCCGTAATATTCCGCGTTGTGTTGGCCGAACCACAGGCTCGCACCCGGCGGGTACTTTTGGCCTTCCTTGTCGTAAAGGTCAAAGCCGCCGTGCGGGCCTCCGCACACCCACGCGGCCTCCCGCTTGACGATATCGTACTTCACGATGGAATTGGTGAGTCGCGATGACAGAATCGCCATCGTGTTGTTCTCTATGAGCTGGATGTGGTTGATGTCCATGGTGATCTCGTTGAGCATGTACTCCTCGAGGACCTCGCCCGTGAAGGCGCCGATCCTGGCGAATCCAAACCCGTCGAGCGTCGGAGACCAGAAGCTCGGCGAGTCGAGTCGCGTCGACCATTGAGCGTCGTGGCTGTTCATCGCATCGCTCAAGAGCGTAAATTCGTTTGATACCCAATCCCACGCGTAAATTGGACCTTCCTCGGTCAAGTCGATGTTTCCGGTAATCACGAACGACGTCGCGTCGCGCGGCTTAATCGAGTCGAAGTGGAGGAGTGGGGCCACCTCGTAAGTTGGGACCATTCGCGCAATGGTGCCATTCAAACTCAAAACTATGAGATAGCTCGCGATCGCCCCGTAGTAGAGGCAGAACGCGACGTAGCCTTCCTGAGCCGCGTCTCCGATCCGACCTCGGACGCGGTCGGGAAACGCGTCAATCTCTACAGTCTTTGGAAGGTATTCGAGGAGTGCTTCCACGTCCGTCGGATCGACGTTTTGCGAATGAATATAGGCTTTGACTTGACTCTGTTCTAAAAAGTCCTCGAGCGTCAACGTGTACGAAACCATTTCGCTGCTCGAAGACGCCGTCTTCGCTTCGACGTCGCCGACGTCGTCGTCGTCGTCGTCGCTTTTTATTGCCGCAGAAGACACCATTTTAAAATCGCCTCCTCCTCCTCCTCCTTCTTCTTCTTCTTCTAGGCCAGACGAAACCTCGCTCCGAGAGTCGTTTGTTCTTGTCCGGGGGGTGCCATGCTGCGGCTGCTGCTCGAACCCCTCCGACGAAAGGCGGGGATGGCGTAGGATGACGGTAGTCGACAAGACGACTGCCAGCGTCAAGCCAATCGCCGGGCTCGCCCAACTCCGCCGCGATCGATTTCGGCGAAAAAAAAATGTGGGCATCCTCAAACCGCTCGCTGCCTCTTCTACCACGATCGATTGAGGCGCACGCAAAAAGTTTGCCACGTGACATCGCATATCTAAGCATATCTACTGCCGGGACACGATATCCTTCGAGGGCTGTCGATGGCATGACATGGCGTCATGTGTCAGACTCACAGTCTTCAACTGTACCTGCGATGTCTGCACCTCTTCAAGCTGCTGATTTCGGTGTACATGTTCATCTACGGGCTCATCGTGTGCACCGATCTGACGATTCATCAGGCCTACGGCTCGGACATTCTAGGGATCGGCGTCGTCATCACATTCCTAGGCGCCATAAAGCCGTGCAACGTCTACGTCGGACACTACGGCTCGACCAAGCACAACAAATTTGCGCTCTTGATGGCCGTGACCTTTGACACGGTTGTGGGAATAGTCCAATTTTTTATCGGTTTCACGCTCGCTTTGCGAGGTACTCCCGCGTACGATCGGTCGCTGCGACGGGCGTGCGCACGACATACTTTGGAGATCGACGAGGACAGGTGCGATGACTATTGGAACGACGACCGCACGGCGGGGGTGCGCCTCGCGTGGATGAGCGTGTATTACCGCGCCGTCCGCGACAACGACAACGCGCGGGCCAAGATTCTCGCGCAGGCCGCCGACATTGGCGAGTGCTGTGGGTTCGGGCCGCCGGCGGCGTGTCAGCGCATCGAGAACGACGACAAATTCCCGAACAAGTTCGCGCGGGACCAGTACCTCGGCAAGGACATGCTCGACCAGAGGGTCGCGTGCAGCGAGGACCGCGCGTGTGGTGGCGGGGCTTACTGCTGGTACCCCGAGGAGGAGGGCACCTGCGAGCATTTCGCCGACTCGGACATTTCGAACGCCAACTCTCTCGGCTGCAGATACGACTGGGGTCTCGGGTCGTGCCTCGACGCTGACGTCGATGCCGCCTCGAGGGGATGCGCCTGGCACTTCGAGGACACCATGAACGCCAAAATATACGGCCATGGCGTCGCCTTGATGGTCACACTCGGGCTGGAGGCGCTAACCGTCTTGTCGGGGTGCTGCTACTGCTGGAAGCGCAAGGCGAACGACATCCTGCCGGTCGACTATGTCTACGAGGAACCCTGGGACCCAGTAAAGAGCGGGAAGCTCATGTTGCACAGACCCCAGGACGGGAACATGCAAGCGGAGGAGGACGATTTGGGAAAGTAGTTCTCTTGCCCGCGCCGCTTGCTGAAAGCCCCCTCCGCTCAGCTCGCAGGTAATGCAATATGGGTGCGTGGCGCCTTGCACGAGCAAGGCATCAACTTCCCAACCGATGAAGCGAGAGTGAATATCGGCGTAATAATCCACCAGATTCAAATAAGCCATGCGCCATGTCTTATTTTAGTTTGATAACCTCCCTGCTGCACGGGACCTCGCTTGCCAACCCGAACCGCTCTTGCTGCGGGGGCACGGCGAGATGGGTTTCCCGGTCCGGGAACCCAACTTCAAACTCGAGGCGTCTGTTCTCGCACGCTACCGCTCATCGCGCAGTATGCTCATGCTCGGTCGTCTTCTTCGTTGACAAAGATTGGAGAACTTCTCGGCTCAGCCTGTAAGCGACGCGCGCACCGGGCCAAAACGACGGAGTGCGCAGTTGGTGGTGGGGGCAACAGCAGCCCTCACTTTGGTCGTCGATACCCCGCTCGGCCGCGAAAGCGCACTCGAGGGGAAATAGTCGGACGTCGTTCGAACTAGGATTTGGCTTGTGCACCCGAGCTCGGGCTCAAGACGGGGTGCTGGTCAACGACGCCGCGTCGATCGATATGCTCAAAGTTGGAGCACCCTGGGGCGACACGAGCAAGGGCGGGCGCTCTCAGAGTGCCAAGTCCACGCCCACTCTGTATAGACAAAGTGCGCCGTCGGCTCACTTACCTGGAAATGCACGACGCTGCTGGTTCGCGCGCGAGGACAAGAAGTGCATGGCAGACCAGTGTTGGGTGCAGGCACGCAAATTCAGCGCGGGGGCGAGCGAGAGCTCAAGTCAAAGAGAGTTTGGGGGGGATTTCCGAGGATTCGTGGAATTCGAGGTTTCATCCCGTGCTTCAGTAAAAATCTATAGCATCGTGACGTCATGTCCCCACCCATTTGCAAAAAAATCAAAATCTTCGGCATTTTTTGGCCACCCTAACGAATGTCTGGGAAACCTACATTTGGGATTTTACAGCATTGTAGGCTCAACGTCTATTAGCCAAAACGCGGCGAGGTTGAAATCGGTTGATATGGCTGTTAATGTGAGCGACGAAACCCTCGCCTCCTCGGGACATACCACCGAGGGCCTGGACGGCGGCGCGCTCTATAGGGATTTATTTTCACTTTGGTTGCTGTTTGTGCATTCAGTGCCGACAATGCCGCGGAAGTTCCGTCTTCGCGTCGACGACCCAGTTGTTGCTGCAGTCCTTCAAACGCCCACCGGCCGAAGCGCCTGGTCCGATAGTCGTTTGAAAGAGACTCTCGAGCAACGTGGGGTTACTTGCGTCACCGAACTCTCGTACAATCGATCCTCAGCATCAACCGCGAACACAGCAAGCCCAAGATCCTTCAACACGAGGAACGCGCTCGCATGCCAAGCTACTGGCCAATCCTCGACGCCATTGATGCCTTCGTCGTGGAACAATTCACCGACGTCATCGCCGACTTTGAGCGAGGCGAGGTCGACGGGCACGCGCGCGTCGACAAGGTTGCTTTCGGGCTAGTGCGCGTCCCGGGCTTCATCAAGATTTCGAGCGGCGCCTTGCCAGTGCAGAGTGGCCCAAGGACGACGCCACCAAGGTACGCGAGTCGCAGCTGAAGAATGACGAGATCGCGCGCGCGCTGGAAGAGCTGAAGCAACACACCTACAACTCGCTTCGCAAGCTCACCACCATAGAACTGTACACGTACCTCGCCCGGATCGACTTTAAAGGCCGCAGCGAGCTTGTATGTTGCAGGCCCAACGCATTGACGCGCTTTGCGACCGCCTCAAGCTCGGCCGGCGCCGAGGAGTCCAACCAGGAATACTCTTGGACACGGACGGTGTAGCGTGCTCTTAAATTCATCGTGTGACGTGGTATGTCTAAGGGTAAGGCTCGATAAAGCTTTACACTTCTTCTGAAGAGAAAAGTATAGTATGTATCTAAGACATCATCATGTGTCGAGGAAGGCTCAATAAACCTGCCCATTTCTGAAGCAAGGGATGTAGAGGTTTCTTATTACTTCTACACAAGTAGTCTAACGGATTGTTAGTTAGTTTGTTTGTCTTTAAAATGTCGACTGCAAAGAGGGGGTGTTTAGTGCGCGTGGGCTTGTGGGGTAGGAGGGATGTTTGTTCGTCCGTCGAATCAGGGCTTAGGCTCAGTTAATAGCGCCAGACACGTCGACCTTGCTGCAGACTACTTCCACGACCCGCGATATGGCTCTTCCAGCGCGCCATTCTCACGCACCGCCAAAACCATGTTGTCGATGAAGAATTCTGTCAACGCGCGCATCATGCGCGACCGCTGCTGCCTTTACCAAATGAACGTAGAAAAAAGCTCCACTACTTCTGTCAATATAATCTAGAAGAGAGCGGTTGTCAGCATATTATTGTGAATGAATATTCTCGGGGGTATAGTACAGTACAGTAAAGTACAGTACAGTACTCGGATATTAAGAAAAGAGTGGAGCGTCCGGAAGAAAGATGATATCGGAGCGTCCCGGAATATGATCGACAAGACGACAAAGAATGATCGGTCGGGGGTTGGGACGATGGTGTGGGGTCCCTCATCACTTTTACTAAACGCATCCCGAGGTGCTTGCAGAGGGGGCGCGACGTCTTTCCTTTTTTCCGATCAAAAGAGCAATCGTTGATCATCCGAAAAAGGCAAATCAAGTTTGAAAAAGATGTAGTTGTGTAGTAGTAGACCATCAACGGATCTGTTACTGTTATTAAGGACGAGTGTTGAGTCGACGACATCAAGCGGCCACAAGACGTGTGGTCGGTGGTGAGCGATATGAGGCAGGGCTACTAAAGCAAGAAATGTCGCGCGCCGCCGCGTCGTCCCGTGCCGAGGTCGTGGAGGTGATATTGTACCAGGAGAGCTGCGAGATCGCGATAAAGAATGCTAGCGTTTTGGTGGGAGATTTGGAGAACGGCGGTCGGCCGAGCGCCTCGCGCGTTCACGAAGTGTTGTGCGGACAGCTGGGGGTCGGGCGGCGGCATCAGCACGAGGTGAAGGTGTACCGTCCGTTGGTGGACAAGGCGTTGTGGGCGAAGGGTATCGCGGCCGTGGCGAGCAAGAGCATGTCGTGGCGGCGGTTGTGCGATCGTTTTCTGGCCGAGATTAGAGACGAGGAGGACGTGGGATCGCTGCTGCGTTCGCGGAGCGTGCCGGTGTTTGCGGTGGCCATCGTGCCGACGACGCGGAGCTGGGGGAGTCGCGACGACGTGAGCGAGGTGGCGTCGACGATTTCGATGTCGACGCCGCCTCGGTCTCGGGGCGGATCGCCGCCGCAACAGGCGGCGTCGCCGTCGTCGGCTGCCGAGAGCTCGTCGGTGGTGCCCCCGGGCGCGGCGCAGGCGACGCGGTACGCGCGGCTCGTGCGGCGGTCTCCCCACAACAACAACAACAACAACAACAACAACAACAACAACGGGTTGCTGGAGCGCGCGACGCAGCGGTGGGTCCAACACCAGACGGACGACGAGGAGTCGGAGTTATTGGACGAGCTCGAGAAGCGGACGTCGAGCGGCGGCGGGCGGTCGCCGCGGAGCGCGCTGGTGGCGATCGAGTCGTCGCAGGAGCTCGTGCGCAAGCTGCGGGACCGGTCCCAGCGCGACGAGGAGGAGACGCGGCAGTGCTACGTGGAGGCCCTCCGCAAGGCGCGGCGAGACGTCGAGAAGTTGAGGGGCGCGCAGCAGGCGGCGTTGTTGGTGTCCGAGAGGGACGAGCTTCGGCTCAAGCGCGCGTGGCGGCGGTGGACGGCGGTGCTGGATCGCGCCCGGGCCGCTGGCCGCCGGATGCGGGAGGGCTTGGTGATGCTGGGGAAGACGGGGAAGACGATCCGGAAGCGCCGCGCGTCGCGGGCGTTGGGGTTGCTGCGCGCGCGGACGCGGTTGGCCGCGGGCGCGCGACTGGGCGCGGGCGCTGTTGTGGTGGCGACCGGGTGGCAGCGGTCGGAAGTGTGTGCGCTGCGACTGGGGTTTGCGCGACTGAAGCGGGCGGCGAGCCTCGCGGCGGCGCGGCGGAAAGGCGCCGCTCGGTGGGCGTCGCGGGCGTCGAAATTCAAGACGGCCGCTGCGTGGTCGGCGTGGCGCGCCGCGGTCGGCGCGGCGCGACGACGCGTTTCGGCCGCTGCGCGAATCGCGCGGCGACTCGTCGGCGGCGCCCAGGGGGGCGCCTTTTCGCGGTGGCGCGGGCTCGCGACTGCGGTCGAGTGGCGGCGCGCCGAAAGGGTGGCCGCTCGCGCGATGTTTCGGGTCGGCGCGGGCGCGAAGAGGGCCGCGTGGACGGAGTGGCGGCGGCGCGCCGCGGCCTCGGCCGCGCTCGAGCGGGCGGGGTTCGCACGGGGGCGTTCTTGTGCGCGGCGGCGCGACTCGCGGCGCGTCGGGAAGTGCTTGCGCGCGTGGCGTCTGGCGACGGTCAGAGCGGGCAGGACGGACTTTGAGTCGCGGCGTTTGGAGGCCGTCGTCCGGCGCGCGACGCGGCGCGAGGCGCTGCGCGCGTGGAACGCGTGGCGACGGAGCGGCGAGGAGCGCGAGACGGTGAAGCGGTGCGTCGCGGCGTTGGGGGGAAAGGCGCGGCGCCTGAGAACGCGCGAGGCGATTCGGGCGTGGCGCCGAGCTTGTAGGGAGTTGGCGGCGCGGAAGCGGGCGGGAAGGGCGCTCGCGGCGGTCGGGCGCGCGAGGCTCGAGAGCGACCGCGATACGCAGCGGCGCGCCGTCGCGCGGTGGCGGTCCGCCGCGCGCCGCGTCCTCGAGAAGCGCGCGGTGGCGCTGGCGGCGTGTCGAGCTCTGGGTTCGCGACGATCGAAAGCGACGGCGTCGTATTTCTCGGAATGGAGGATGGCGTGCGCCTCGCGGGCCTCCAAGTCGGCGACGGCGCGGCGCGTGGTCATTCGCGTCGCGAAATCCAAAGTCTCCGCGGGCTGGAACCAGTGGCGCGCCGCGTGCCGCGCGACGCGAAGAGCGGAGCGCGCGGCGACCCTGGTGCGCAAGACGGTGATCGGCCGGGCTCGGAACGCGGCGTTGTGGTCGGCGTGGCGGCGGCTGCGGGAAGCGACGCGGCGCGTCGAGGCGATGGGACGCCGGAACAAGATAGCGAAGCGCGCGGTCGTCGCGATGATCAAAACCAAAACGCGCGAAGCCTGGCGCGCGTGGCGGCAGCGGGCCGAGGCGGTCGGGAGGTCGGAGGCGCGGGCGCTGCGAATCTCGAAGATATCACGGCGCGTCTCGTACCGGGATACGGCGCGCGCGCTGCGCACATGGATTACGCGGACGCGCGAGGCGCGGCACTCGTTGCGCCTCGTGCGTCGCGTGTTCGCGACGCTCGCGCACCGCCGTCTCGCGGCGGGCTTTCGATCGTGGGTCGACCGGCACTCGGAGGTCGCGGCCGGTCGCGAGCTGCTCGCGCGGTGCGGGGCAAGATGGCAGCGCGTCGCGCTGTTCGGGGCGTGGCTCGGGTGGCTCGACGCGCTCTTTCGCGCGCGCGACGCCGAAACTGCGATCGCAAAAACGCTCGCGCGCATGCTCGAGCTCGAGCTGGCGTGCGCGCTGGGCAAGTGGCGGTGGGTGGTAGAGCACGCGGCGCGCCAGGAGGTCGTGGAGGCTCGGGTCGGACGCGTCGCGCGGCGGCTCAAGTCGCGGCGCACGGCGGCCGCCGTCCGGACCTGGCGCGAGGCGGTTGCGAGGTTGCGAAACGAGAGCGCCGCGCGAGCGCACGAGCTCGCGCACCGGGCGTCGGCCGTCCAGCTGTTGGCGACGTACGCGGAGGACGGCGACCGCGCGAGGGCGACAATCGCGTGGGCGCGGTGGTTAGAGGCGGTGACGCAGCGCGTCCAGGTCGTCGACGCTGGTCGCCGCGTGCTCCTCAAGATGTCGAAAAGCAAGCTGGCAGCGGGCCTCCGGCAGTGGCGCCTCGCGGCCGGCCGCGTCGCGTCCGAGACGACGGCGATCTCGAGGTTAAAGCGGTTTGGCGGCCGCGTCGCCAGGGCCCGCGAGGCGCGCGCGTGGCGCCGATGGGTCTCGGCGCATAGCTTTGCGTTGCGGCGCGGCGCGACCTTCGAGCGGTGCGCGCGCGCGGCGCGGGCGCGCGACGTCGCGGCGGTTTTTCGAACGTGGCGCGCGGTCGCGCGTTCGAGAGGCGACCAAACGAGGATCCTCGAACGCGCGGCGCGGCGCGTGCGGTCGCTCGCGACGGCCCGGGCCTTCGACGCGTGGTTCCGGACCGCAATAACGCGCCGCGACGTCGCCCGCGCCGTGGTCTCGCGGATGCAGAAGGCGGTCGCCGCGGCGGGGTTCGCGCTCCTGCGGCGCAACGTCCGCGCCGCGAGTCTGGCGTCGGCCCAATCGCGCAAAATGCGGCGCGTCGTGGGGGCGGCGCGGGCGCGCGACGTCGCGGCGGCCTGGCGACGGTGGGTGTCGATTTCGGCGACCTCGAAGCGCGCGACGCGCCTCGTCGCGGCCATGCTCGGGCGGTGGCGCCACCGCGCGACGTCGCAGGCGTGGCGATCGCTGCTCTCGAGCGTCGCCGCCGCGCGTTCCAGGCGCGCCCTCGCGCGCCGCGTCGTCGAGCGCGCCTCGCATCTCGTGGCGGCCGCGGCCTGGGACGCGTGGCGCGCGCGCGTGGTGTCCTCGAGCGCCGTCGACGCGGTCTTCTCCAAGTGGCACCGCCTCGCGCTCTGGCGCGGGCTCTCGACGTGGCGCGCCGCCCGCAGGCAAGACGCGAAAGAAAAGAGTCTCCGGCGCGCGGCGTTCCGGCTCGCGCGGTCGCGCAGCGCGCGGGCATTCGGTACGTGGCGGGAGGCCACGCGGTCTCTCGAGACGAACGAGACGAAAGCGCGCCACCGAGCGACGCTCGACAGGACCCGGCTTCATCTCGTGATCGCGCGCTGCGACTCGGCGGCGACGATCCGCGTGGCCCAGGCCTGGCGGACGTGGCGGTCCGGTTCGCGCCACACCGCGACGCTCGAGCGCGTCTGCCGCGCGACAACCCTCGGCTCGATCGGCGCGAGTTCGCGGCGCCGCCTCCAGACGACGGCCTTCAAGGCTCTGGAAGCTCGGCGCCGCGAATACCGCGTCTGTTCGAGAGTCTTGGCCGCGTTGGCGCGCCGCCGCACGAGAGCGGCCTTTGGCGCGTGGACGGCGAATACCCGCGCGGCGAAACACGTCTCTTCGCGGCTCGCGCGGGCGGCGCATTTCTGGACGCGCGGCGCGACGGCGTCGGCGTGGCGCTCGTGGGTTGTCTCGCAAAAGCGCTCGGCTAAATCTGATTTTGCCCGGCGGCGCATTTCAGTCCTGCTCGGCCGCCGCGGCCGCGCGACGCTTTATTTCGCGTGGCGCCGCTGGGCGCGGGACCTCCTCGCGGCCGCCAAGGAGCTCGACTTCGCGGCCGCGCGGAGGGCGGCGAAGCGCGTCGGCCTCCTCCGCGTTCTGGCCGCCCGCGTCGCGCACGGCGGCCGCGAGACGAAGCGCGACGCCTTTGGAGCGTGGTTAACGAAGACGCGCGAGCGCCGCGACGGCCGCGCCCTCGCGCGCCGCGTGATCGCGAGGGTCGCGGCCACCGCGGATGCCCGCGCCGCGGCCCGAGCGCTGAGCGCGTGGCGGCGCTCCCTCGACGCGACCAAACTCGAGAACCTCCGGCGCGACGCGGACCAGGAGCGCGACGCCTTCCGCGCGACGCGCCTCGCTAAAGCTTGTGCCGCTGCGCTCTCGTCGGCCTCGACGCGCGAAAAGGGCCGCGCCTGGCGCCTCTGGCGCGCGACGACGCGCGACGCCCGCCTCGAGGCCGCCCAAGCCGCTCGCGACAAGATCCGCGCCGTCCCGACCCTCGCCAAGACCACGGCGACCTTCTTCGCGCGCCGCGCCTTCTCGCGCTGGGAAGCCCTCGCCCTCCGGTCCTCGTGCCGCGAGCTCGCCACCCGCAGCCTCGCCGAGATCGCCCGCGCCGTCGACGTCGTCAAGCCCGCGTCCCGCGCCTTTGCTGCGTGGCGCGAGGCCGTTTACGACATAGCCCGCCACCGCGAGCTTGTCCTCGAGTCGGCCGTCGCTTCAAAACCAACCGAAGTCCACCACGCCGCCGTCGCCGGCGCGCTCGCGGCCGTGCTCGGGCGCCAGGCGCGCGACCGGGACGCGAGGAACCTGCGCGCCTCGTTCGACCTCTGGCGCAAGGACCTCTTCCACGACAAGGCCTCCCGCATCCTCTCCCTCACGCTCGGCGCCGCCTGCGACGCGCTCCTCGCCGCCGCCTGGGACCGCTGGACCGGCGCCAACGAGCGCCGCGCCCAGCTCGAGATGCGTCTCTGGAAGAATCTCGAGCGTCGCATGATGCAGAGCGCCTGGATCCACTGGTGGACCCAGGTCGAGGTCATCCGCGAGCTCCAGTCGCTCCAGTACGTTTTTTCTGTATTAGTATCATCATCATCATCATCATTATGTCTAAATCCGCAGGCGCGGCGTCCGCGCGCTGGTCCGCGTCCGCGGCTCCCACGCGACCACCTGACCTCTTCCCACCACCACCACCACCACCACCACCACCACCACCACAAGTCCCGTCCCTACTATTCATTCATCTTCTTAACGATGACGGCCCTTCTTCTTCTTCTTCTCCTCACGCGTCGTCGGCGGGCCGAGGGTCTTGCCGGCCTTGGCCGCGTTCCTCGTGTCGCGGCGGCGCTTGGCTTTCGAGTCGGCGCGGCCCCCGAGGAGGCTGCCCTTGACCTTGGCGCACATGGCCTCGAGGGTGCCCGCGCGTAGCTGGGCCTCGTCGACACCCTCGCGCTGCTCCTTCTTCTTTGGCGCCGCGGCGTCCTCGAGGCCGAGGGTCGTCGTCACGGTGACCTCGGTGCCCCACAGGCTCATCACCTCGCTGTCGTCGTACCGGACGGTGGTCGGCGCTTCCTTTTCTTCCTTCACCACAATTGTTGCCGGGGGGGTCCGGTAGCGTCTCGAGGCGCGGCGCTCGGCCCGCGCCTCGAGACGCGCCTTGCGGGCCTTGAGGGCTTGGTGCGCGTGTCCGCGGATCCGACGCTCGCGCTTCCTCTTCTCGAAACCCGTCAGGTACGCCGCGCGGGCTTGGTCGTCCCAAGTGCCAAACAACATGTGCCGTTGGTGTTGTGGCTCAACGGTCGTCGCCGGGATGTGATGTTTTGGCTGCTGGTCTGGGTGCGGACGACCTCCGTTGCGTGGGTGATCGTGTCGCGGGCGCCGCGGGCGCCGGTGCGGATCACGGCCCTCCCCGCCGGGGGCTCGGCGACGACCCTCGGGTTTCTCGGGGCCGCCGTCAAGAGCTCGAGGATGCAGGCCGCGGGCGATGGCTTCGAGCCCGAAAACGCGACCGAGCTCCAAGTGCTTCGCGACCAGCACCGGGCTCTGAAAATCGCGCACCACACGCTCGCGACGGAAATGGCCGCGCTCCGGCTGCGGTGCGACCAGTGCGAGGTCGCAATGCACGAGTCGATGGCGAACGCGACGCGGCTCGCTCACGCGCTCGCGAGGTCGGAGAGGCTTCGGTCCCGCGCGGCGACCGAGGCCAACGAACTCCGGGCTCGCGCGCGGGACTCCCTTGCCCGCATCGCCGAGCTCGAAGCGCGCGTGGCGGCCCCGAAGACAAACAACACCCACGCGCCGAGCGAGCGCGCGCTGAGAATCCACATAAAGCGTCGCGCGAGACTCGCTAACACTACGACCGTCGACGACGCGCCGCCGAAGCAGACCCACGAGCCCCTCGTCGAGGTCGAAGACCCCCCGGCGATCGACTTCCACCGACCCGTCCCGCGACACCAGAAACCGCAACACCCCGAGCGCGTCGTGTTGGTGCCGGAATACGGTATCCGACGGCACGTCGGCATCGCCCCGCCCCCCGAGGCCGAGTCCCTCGCCTCGAAACTCGGACGGGGCTCGACAATTTATCAGCAGCTCCAGGTCGAGGTCGCGCGACGACGCCTCGGCCGAACCCCGGATCTCGTCGCTTCCGCCCCCCTCGACGAGTCCTTCTTCTCGGCTTTGCCTCAGAAGACCATCGACATGGCGGCGGCGGCGGCGGCCGCCGCCAAGAAGCCCGACGCGCCACATTCCGCCACGCGGCGGAAGCCCGCGACCCCTGTATCTCCGCCGCCCCAAGAAACTATTGTCCAGAAGCTCCGCCGCGGCTCCCCGATCTACCAGCAGCTCGTCCAGGACATGGTCCGGGAGAGGATGCCGCCGCCGCCTCCGCCTCCGCGCCGCCCCCCCCCATACTCCTCCTAAAAAAATCAGCAGCTGGCGGCTTTATATAAAAAAGTTTTCTCTTATAAGAAGGGCAAGAAGATCAGAAATGAGGAGGGACGTGGGAATTGTTGGCGCGGGGCCTATAGGACTCTATGCCGCCTTTCGGCTCCCGGGGAATGTTGTCGTGTGGGAAGCGGGCGAGATCGGCGAGAACGTGGCCTCGTGGGATTTCGTCGAACTGTTTTCGGACATGGAGTTGAACTTGCCGCCGGACGTCCGCGCGGCGCTTATTGCGGAAAATGCCGAGATTCCGAGGGGCTACATCACGGGGCGCGAGTACCGCGAGCGCGTCCTCGAGCCCCTGGCGGCGCTCTTGGAACGGCGGGGGGTCGTCATCAAGCGTCATTCGAAGGTTCTCGGCGTCGGCCGAGGCCGGCTCCTCAAGGGCGAAGCCGTCGTCGCGACGGGCGACGCGCGACGCCAGGAGCACCCCTTCCGCGTCCTCGTGGAGACCGAGGGCGTCGAGCGGTACGAGACCTGCGCGGTGCTGGTGGACTGTTCGGGGAGTTACGGGAACGGCCTGTGGTGCGGGGTGGGGGGAACGCCCGCGCCGGGCGAAGCCGAGGCCGAGCGGCGCGGCCTTCTGACGCGCCGCATCCCCGAGCCCGGTCCCCAGCCACCGCGCGTCGCCGTCGTCGGCTCGGGATATTCGGCGGCGACGGCCCTCAAGGTGTTGGTGCCCGAGGTGTCGGAGGTGCTTTGGGTGGCTCGCCGCGTCGAGCCGTACGAGGCGCTGCCCGGCGATCCGCTCCCGCAACGACGCGCCCTCGCCACTTTCGGGAATGGTCTCGCCAAGGGAAAAGCGCCCAACGTCACGTTTAGGGGCGGGGCCGTCGTGGTTGGGGTTAGGATGCGAGGCGACGAGGTCGACGTCGAGCTCGAGATCGACGGCGGTAAGACGGAGACTCGCGCGGTCGACAAGGTCTTCGCGCTCTGCGGCTACAAGCCCGACGCCTCCCTCTACTCTGAGCTCCACATGCACGCCTGTTATGCGAGCGACGGGCCCATCTCTCTCGCGGCGACGCTTCTGGCGGCGGCGGCGGCGCGGGCTGGGGGCGGCGCTTCGGATTGTCTCGCCCAGGCCAAGCCCGGCCCCGCGACCCTCGACAACCCCGAGCCAAATTTCTACATCCTCGGAATGAAGAGCTACGGCCGCAACTCCTCCTTTCTCATGCGCGTCGGCTTCGAGCAGGTCAACCTTCTCGCCGGTGCGCTTAGTACGTAATAATTAATGACTCTATCGTTAGTAGTATGAACTCGAAAGAAACTACTATTGGACGATACCGACGGCGCCGTCGACGATGGTGACGACGACGACGGGCTGGGCATTGTCGTCGTCGTCGTCGTCGTGGTCGTTAAGAATATTGCGCGCGAGGGCGACGGGCGAGAAATCGTCACCAACCACCTGGTGCGTCGCGACGACTCCGCGCGACAAAGCGAGCTGGCGCGCGACGCGAGGGGAGTCGCAGACCGCGAGAACTGGAACGTTGGGCGCGAATCTCGCAACGCTCCGCGCCGTCGCGCCGCGCTCCGTCTCCTTCACGACGATCGCGGCTGCTCCGCAGGCCCGCTGCGCCGTGACGGCGGCGAGAGCGAGGGCCTCCCGCGCGTCGAGGATGGGATCGTCCCGATTTTTTCGCTCGAGCCACGATTCCGTCGATCTACATATATCTCTCTGCGTTTGGACGGCCGCGACGGGGTAGTCGCCGTTGGCCGACTCCCCCGAGAGCATCACCGCGTCCGCGTACTCGAGGACCGCGTTCGTGACGTCAGCGACTTCGGCGCGCGTGGGACGCGGGTTGGCCGACATCGAGTCGAGCATCTCCGTCGCGACAACCACGGGTTTGCCTTTGTCGCGACACTTGGCCACGATATCCTTTTGCCACTGGCACACGTCCACCAACGGCACCTCGACCCCCAGGTCGCCGCGGGCTACCATGATGCCGTCGGCGCTGTCGATGATCTCGTCGAGGTTCCTCAGCGCCTCGACCGACTCGATCTTGGCAACCACCATCGGGCTATCTCCGCTCTCGTAATCCTTCCCGACCTCCCGGACGCACGCGTCCACGTGCGCCCGGATCATGTCGACCCCCGCGCCGTCGTGGACGAAGGACGCTGCGATAATGTCGATGCCGTGCTCGATCCCAAACCGGATGTCCACCTCGTCCTCGCGGGACATGGGGGGGAGCTCGAGAGGAACGCCCGGCAAGTTAACGCCCTTTCGCTCGCCTATTCGACCCGTGTTCTCGACCACGCACACGGCCGCATCGCCCAAGACGTCCCGCACGCGCAGCGAGATCGCCCCGTCGTCTAGCAGCACGAGCGTCGACGGGACCACCTTGTCCGCGAGGCGCGGGTAGTCTACGAACATCTTCGTCTCGTCGCCGTCGCCATCCACGGCGCTATCCGTCGTCAAAACGAGCTCGTCGCCCTCCCGGAGCTCGATCTTGGCCTTGCGGTCGTTTTTGCACGCGCGCAGCCCGCCCAACCGGATCTCGGGCCCCCTCGTGTCGAGGAGCGTGGCGACCTCCGTCGTTGCCGCCGACAGGTTTCGTATTCTTCGGAAAAACTCCTCGCGAGTCGCATGCGAGAAGTTCAGCCGCATCACGTTCATCCCGGCCGCCACGCACTTCCGGAGCGACTCCGCCTCCTCGGAGCTAGGCCCTATCGTCGTCACCAACTTGGTCAGCGCTCGCCGCATTTTTTTCCGAGTTCCGTTGAGTCACAGGGGTTAGATTTAGTAAGTATACTCCTGCGTGTGATTCTCCTCCTTCTTCTTTGTGAGAGATAGATAGATAATGGTCGGCCGGTCGGGCTGAAAATCCAAGACCATTGCGCGGCGCATGAATACGTCGACAAATTCTCCCGAGGAGGAGAAGGAGGAGGAACCGAAGCGCGGGTGGGAGCTGATGAAGCTGCGGTTCGACGGCGAATCGCTGGTGCGTGGCTGGGATGGTGTGCTCGAGAAGACGCGAGAGAAAATGGAAGAGGCGAGGGCCAAGTCCCTCGAGCTGACGGAAGAAGCGAGGGCCAAATCGAGGGAGCTGGCGTCGAGCGCTACCAAGCTCGGGGACTCGCTGGCGGCACGGGTGAAGGAGGCGGTCGCGAAGGGCGAACAAGCGGGGGACGACGAGGAGACGGGCGGCTTGCTCCAGGACGAGTCCCCGTCCGAGCCGACGCAGTGGTGGACGCAGCTCGTGTCGGTCGAGGGGCTCGCGTCGCGCATCGGCGATGGCTCCCGTGAGGTCGTCGGCCAGATGAACACGCTCGGGAAGAAGATGGGAGATGGCTCGAGGGACGTGGGGACGAATCTTGTCGGTTTCGGCAAAAAAATCGGCCAGGGCTCCAAGGACCTCGCCTCGAAAGTCTCTGGATCGATCGCCGACACGCGCGAGTGCGGCTTGACTAGACCCCAGCGCTTTAGATGGTACGTCATCCTCCTCTTCGCCTCCACCGCCTTCTTCGGCCTCGCCTTCCAAACAATTTTGCTTCCCACCAAATTCGCCATGGCCTTCGCCTGCGGCACGGTCTGCTCCTTGGCCGCCAAGGCCATGCTCAACGGACCCTACACCCAGCTCCGCCTCATGTGCCAGCTTCGCAAGCTTCCCTACACGATCGCGCTCCTCGCCACCACCTTCACCACCATGTACCTCTGCTTTACCCATGCCACCATCATCCTTATCATCGTCTCCTCGGCCGCTCAGATCGCCGCGCTCCTCCACTACCTTTTCGCCGACACCCCCGGCGGAAAGCATGGCATCAGAATCCTCTTCAAGCTCATTCTCAACACCGGCAGGCTCATCGTCAAGCCCTGCCTTTATGCGCTCGAGTAAGAGTTTTTTTCTTCCTTCGCCCGTTTCTTACTACTCCTATATCGGTGTAATGTGCGCCTTTCGGGCCCATCACGGAGTCGCCCATGCTCAATCGCCCATTCTTTTTTTCTTTCTGCAGCGTCTTTCTGGCGGGCGCTTCTTTTTTTAGAACGATCGGGTGTGGAAGAAGAAGAAGAAGAAGAAGAAGAAGAAGAAGAAGAAGAAGAAGAAGAAGAAGAAGAAGAAGAAGAAGAAGAAGAAGAAGAAGAAGAAGAAGAAGAAGAAGAAGAAGAAGAAGAAGAAGAAGAAGAAGAAGAAGAAGAAGAAGAAGAAGAAGAAGAAGAAGAAGAAGAAGAAGAAGATCCGGACCCGGCAGCAACGTCAAAAGCAAAAAGGACGTCACTATTTATTTGCCCACACTCTGGTCTACGCCCGTTGATTGTGTTGTTGGCGTGCGCGCGCCCACTTGAGAGGACCTTGATTTTGCCCAGCACACGAATTCTGCTTGTGCACTGGTGGCGTCCCGCACCTGGGAGCTCGCCTCCCCCACACCATGAGCACAAGATCCCGCCCGAAAAGCCACTGAATCAGTTCCAAACGGGCCTATCTGAAACAGCAACGGCCGTGATTATAATTCTTGTTTCAAAAGTATGGCTGAGGAGAGCGGCGCCGTCGTCTCTGGCGCCGTCGAAGAGGATGAGCCAATGGAAGAGACGACGGGGCCCGTCAAGAAGCCCGTATCGGCGTTCTTGCATTATTGCGCCGAACAGCGGCCGGCGGTGAAGCTGACGATGCCCAACGCCGGCGCTGGGGAAATCACGAAAGCCATTAGCGAATCGTGGCGCGGGCTGAGCGACGAGGAGAAGCAAAAGTTCGTGGACCTCGCGACGGCAGACAAAGACCGATACGAGCGCGAGCGGAAGACTGACAAGGCAGACAAGAAGGCGTTGGAGCCTCACGAAACTGTCATCCCTATAGCGCGCGTAAAAAAAATTGTCAAACTTGATCCGGAGGTGAAATCTGTGTCCAAGGAGGCGACGGCTGTCATCGCCAAGATGACCGAGCTCTTTGTGGGTCGTCTTGCCAAGGAAACGCACGTCGCGTCCACGGGTAAGAGAATTGTCAAAGCTTCGGACGTCGCTCACTGTATACACAATCGACCTGCCTTCGCTTGGCTTCGTGCGGACTACCCCATGGCTGAGTACACGGCGAAGGCTGTGCCCAAGCCCAAGCTCGTGGCACCCGAGAACAACGCGACGATCAGCCAGTTCTTCCAGCCTGCTCCAAAAAAGCAAGCCGTCGAAGATACTAATCTTGGTGACGAAGAGCTTGATGAGGACGAGGCCTCGACTCGTCGTCCTGCTGTAAACGTCACACACCAACTCCTCCAACCTGGGCCGCCTCCTGACGCACCGCGGGCCCCTGCTGAGGACGACGAAGAATCTCAGGATGACCTCGAAGACAAGCACCCGCCACTAGTCTCGTGATGATGGTGATGTTAAGATCCGCCCTAACTTGCTCGAGGTGTTATCCTTTTTACGTTTTGTTTTAAACCACTCGACACAGCCGCGACTCCGTGGGCCACCCTCAACATGTGGCTGCGATGCTGATCAAAGCTCTGCGTGATATGGACACCAATGTCCCGGCCGAGACGGGAGACGGGCCTCAGATCAGATTAGAACAGAACAGACCAGATCATCAGGGAGCAACCTTGAATTGGTTTAGAGAGCGTGGGTGGCAGGATGCCTTATCGGCGATGATGGGGAGATTGTGATGATAAGGGGGAAATGGCCCTCAGAATTCGTCGCCGTCGGGGAGACAGGTAGCGCGCATAGTCCCCGCGGTTTGACTGACTGACGAACTACCTTGCAAGTTAGCTACAACCAACTTCCTTCCGTGCTCTCTCTCTGCTGCTTTTCCATTCTCCTATTCCTTTGGCCGTTTCTTGACTCGCCCCTGCTTATAACTTCCTTCACCTTCCTACATCTTTTACTTTTTGTTATCTCCATCATATAATATTATGGTAATATGGTGGTAAATATCGTAATAAGCAACTCCCGGGCTCAACGATGCATGATGTATAATTGCCTATTTTCCCTCTTTCATCCACTCTCTTCCCAAAACATGCTTGCGGCGTGGTGGGTCACATCTCACCGAGAGCAACATATGAACGAACAAACAAACACGCTGCCTTTCTCTCGATTTATCACTCTGGCTCGTAGAGCTTGAGGTGGCTTGCAACTATCTGTACTATAATAATAATACGGTGGTCTGTGGTCTTTTCTTCTTTCTTTCTGTCTCCTCAGCGATCATCCACTCTGGCATTTTAAGCCTGGGATTGAAAATCACAATGATAGTTATAACAAGAAGACAACGAAGAAGGATCATTTCTATCCTCTTTCATGGTTGGCTCTTTGAGACTGTGAATTGCTCGCCATGGAAGCATTATTTTAGCAAGCCTGGGGTCAACCACGAAACCTTCCAAAACCACTAATCGCTTTGTTTGCCCACGCCCCCTTCTTATGGATCGACCTTCGAAAACCACGAAACCGAAGCCATATCTGTCGATTTTGTATAAACTACGCTTCGCAAAGAGCGCTTTGCACAAAGTGGTGGGGAAGCGCAAGGTTGTGTTCTGTATGATAGCGAGGAACCTATGTTGGGTCCAGGAGGTTAGTACCGTGCGGGCGTGGGTGAGATAGTCCAAAGGGTATATTGGCGCGAAGGCGTCTGCAGTCTTGTTATGAGGGAGTTGAGACGGTGAGCTAGGCCACCATTGGAGTCAGGTGTTTTTTGGAGGGCAGTTGGTTGTGTGGTACTTGTGCTTAGTGTCTGGAGGAATCGAATGGTGGCGATGTGATGTTGGGGAAAAGGAAAAGATGCAAAGAGGAGCCCATAAGAGCAGACGCAGGTTCACCAAGGTGAATACTAGTGCTGGGCGAGAGATCCCGACGCGGGCAGGATGTGCCGAGATGGTACGTGACGGCTGGCGCCGATTTCGCACGCCTTTTCTATTCGACAAGGGCACACAGCGTTTGCTGCGCTAGGTTTGCGAGTGAACTTTCAGACTCGCCAATGCAACACATGAGACTGGAATTGCCATTCACATGCGACAGTTGACCATCGCGTTTGTCACGCGGCGGGAAATTGCCGCCGCGCATTCTCGGTTTGCTCGCTAGCACACCAGCGTTAGCGGCAGCAACGCGGCAGATATGGTGAGACATGGGGACATAGAGCTGCTCACATTGAACATTGGGCCTCTCAAATCCTAGAACGGATCTCCGGCCGCCGCAATAATGCTCCTCTCCCTCCGCACCAGACGCTGCGGCCAGCGCCCGCCGTGGGCAGCAACGTCGTCGTTGTCGCGTGTCTTGTGGCTACGCCGCCTCCGCGCATTTGGCATTCAAAAGATCATTGCTGACGTGCTTCCAGCTAATAACTGTACCTTTGCTTGGATCCGCCACGTCTGTGCTGACGTGGTGTCTAGGAGCGCAAGTAATTAATTATATACAAGTGCAGGCCAGTAAGTTCACCTAGTCCCAATCTCTAACCCCAGTAAGTTCACCTGGTCCCAGTAAGTTCACCTGGTCAGTAAGTTCACCTAGTCCCAATCTCTAACCCCAGTAAGTTCGGCGTAAACCCACTCGTGCTCACACCCACTCACCCCACTCTCCTTCGAGCTCGTCGCTCTCACCTCCGCCAATCTAAGCCGCTTTTACCCGTACACGCCGCTCGCCTTTGCGTTCACTCTAAAAACCCCTGTAAGTTCACTTGGTCTCTGTAAGTTCACCTGGTCACTAAGTTCACCTAGTCCCAATCTCAAACCCCAGTAAGTTCACCTGGTCCCAGTAAGTTCACCTACCGTGCGCGTGTAGACGCCGGGAGGGGGCTTATCGGTATTGCGCAGCACGTGTGGGGTAGGGTGGAGTCGTCGACTCAGAAGAGGATATCCTCGGGGTTGCTGATCGACAGAGAGCCACGTAGAGCTGGACGTGGCAGAAGACGGGCTTGGGCAAGAGGACGCCGACCTTGCGGGGCGTCTGCCTCTGGCTCTTGTTGATCGTTTGGCGTCGGTGGGGCTTGAGGGATACAGGTTGGAGGAGCCTCGGTGACACGACACGATCGATCATGTATCTGGTACCGTTGCAGTGGCCGTGCGACGGGTCGAGGTTGCGAAGACTTTAAGCTCGCGATCAAAGTCAGCATGCCGTTGGTTGTCAGGGAGTTGAAAACTCGACTGTAAAGAGCGAGGCGTCGGCTTCCGACCCAACCTAGTCGGCCGAAAAGAACTCCGACGCCTCGTCTTCGGGAAAAAAAGGCCGCGGTCATGCGCGCGTTGTCAGCATCGACAACATCGTTTCGACGGGGCGTGAGAATGGCGCGCTGAAAGAGCCGCCGCGGGTCGTGGAAATAGTCTGCGAGGTCGCTGTAGACGGCTTGGAGGATCACTGTCTGTGGCTCGCGTGCCTACCTGATCCTTACTCTCGCGCCTACCTGATCCTTACCCTAAATCGAGGGACAAACAGACAGACAGACAAACAAACAGACAAACATCTGTCGATTAGTAGTTAGGAAACACAAGTGCAGGCCAGTAAGTTCACCTAGTCCCAATCTCTAACCCCAGTAAGTTCACCTGGTCCCAGTAAGTTTCATATAAGTTCACCTGGCCAGTAAGTTCACCCAGCTCACACCAACTCCTTTGAGCTCGTCGCTCTCGCCTCCGCCAATCTAAGCTGCTTTGATCCGCACGCGCCGCCAACCTTTGAGTTTACTCTAAAAACCCTTTACTCTAAAAACCCCAGTATGTTCACACCTGGTCCCAGTTTCACCTGGTCACTCAGTTCACCTAGTCCCAATCTCAAACCCCAGTAAGTTCACGTGGTCCCAGTAAGTTCACCTACCGTGCGCGTGTAGACGCCGGGAGGGGGCTTATCGGTATTGCGCAGCACGTGTGGGGTAGGGTGGAGTCGTCGACTCAGAAGAGGATATCCTCGGGGTTGCCGATCGACAGAGAGCCACGTAGAGCTGGACGTGGCAGAAGACGGGCTTCGCCAAGAGGACGCCGACCTCGCGGGGCGTCTGGCCCTGGCTCTTGGTGATCGTTTGGCGTCGGCGGGCCTTACGGGATACAGGTTGGAGGAGCCTCGGTGACAACGACACGATCGATCATGTCCGCGGTCATGCGCGCGTTGTCAGCATCGACAACATCGTTTCGACGGGGCGTGAGAATGGCGCGCTGAAAGAGCCGCCGCGGCTCGTGGAAATAGTCTGCGAGGTCGCCGTAGACGGCTTGGAGGATCACTGTCTGGCTCTCTCGCGCCTACCTGATCCTTACTCTCGCGCCTACCTGATCCTTACCCTAAATCGAAGGACAAACAGACAGACAAACAGACAGACAGACAGACAGACAAACATCTGTCGATTAGTAGTTAGGACAAGTGCAGGCCAGTAAGTTCGCCAGTAAGTTCACCTGGTCCCAATCTCTAACCCCAGTAAGTTCACCTGGTCCCAGTAAGTTCACCTAGTCCCAATCTCTGACCCCAGTAAGTTCGGTGTAAGCCCACTCGTGCTCACATCCACTCACCCCACTCTCCTTCGAGCTCGTCGCTCTCACCTCCGCCAATCTAAGCTGCTTTGATCCGTACACGCCGCTCGCCTTTGCGTTCACTCTTAAAACCCCAGTAAGTTCACTTGGTCCCAGTAAGTTCACCTGGTCACTAAGTTCACCTAGTCCCAATCTCAAACCCCAGTAAGTTCACCTGGTCCCAGTAAGTTCACCTACCGTGCGCGTGTAGACGCCGGGAGGGGGCTTATCGGTATTGCGCAGCACGTGTGGGGTAGGGTGGAGTCGTCGACTCAGAAGAGGATATCCTCGGGGTTGCCGATCGACAGAGAGCCACGTAGAGCTGGACGTGGCAGAAGACGGGCTTGGGCAAGAGGACGCCGACCTTGCGGGGCGTCTGCCCTGGCTCTTGGTGGTCGTTTGGCGTCGGCGGGCCTTAAGGGATACAGGTTGGAGGAGCCTCGGTGACAACGACACGATCGATCATGTATCTGGTACCGTTGCAGTGGCCGTGCGACGGGTCGAGGTTGCGAAGACTTTAAGCTCGCGATCAAAGTCAGCATGCCGTTGGTTGTCAGGGAGTTGAAAACTCGACTGTAAAGAGCGAGGCGTCGTCTTCCGACCCAACCTAGTCGGCCGAAAAGAACTCCGACGCCTCGTCTCCGGGAAAAAAAGGCCGCGGTCATGCGCGCGTTGTCAGCATCGACAACATCGTTTCGACGGGGCGTGAGAATGGCGCGCTGAAAGAGCCGCCGCGGGTCGTGGAAATAGTCTGCGAGGTCGCCGTAGACGGCTTGGAGGATCACTGTCTGGCTCTCGCGCCTACCTGATCCTTACTCTCGCGCCTACCTGATCCTTACCCTAAATCGAGGGACAAACAGACAGACAAACAAACAAACAGACAGACAAACATCTGTCGATTAGTAGTTAGGACAAGTGCAGGCCAGTAAGTTCACCTATCTCTAACCCCAGTAAGTTCACCTGGTCCCAGTAAGTTTCATATAAGTTCACCTGGTCAGTAAGTTCACCTAGCTCACACCAACTCCTTTGAGCTCGTCGCTCTCGCCTCCGCCAATCTAAGCTGCTTCGATCCGCACGCGCCGCCAACCTGTGAGTTTACTCTAAAAACCCTTTACTCTAAAAACCCCAGTATGTTCACCTGGTCCCAGTTTCACCTGGTCACTCAGTTCACCTAGTCCCAATCCCAAACCCCAGTAAGTTCACGTGGTCCCAGTAAGTTCACCTATAGTGCGCGTGTAGACGCCGGGAGGGGGCTTATCGGTATTGCGCAGCACGTGTGGGGTAGGGTGGAGTCGTCGACTCAGAAGAGGATATCCTCGGGGTTGCCGATCGACAGAGAGCCACGTAGAGCTGGACGTGGCAGAAGACGGGTTTGGGCAAAAGGACGCCGACCTCGCGGGGCGTCTGGCCCTGGCTCTTGTTGATCGTTTGGCGTAGGCGGGCCTTAAGGGATACAGGTTGGAGGAGCCTCGGTGACAACGACACGATCGATCATGTATCTGGTACCGTTGCAGTGGCCGTGCGACGGGTCGAGGTTTCGAAGACCTTAAGCTCGCGATCAAAGTCAGCATCCCGTTGGTTGTCAGGGAGTTGAAAACTCGACTGTAAAGAGCGAGGCGTCGGCTTCCGACCCAACCTAGTCGGCCGAAAAAAAGAACTCCGACGCCTCGTCTTCGGGAAAAAAAGGCCGCGGTCATGCGCGCGTTGTCAGCATCGACAACATCGTTTCGACGGGGCGTGAGAATGGCGCGCTGAAAGAGCCGCCGCGGGTCGTGGAAATAGTCTGCGAGGTCGCCGTAGACGGTTTGGAGGATCACTGTCTGGCTCTCGAGCCTACCTGATCCTTACTCTCGCGCCTACCTGATCCTTACCCTAAATCGAGGGACAAACAGACAGACAAACAAACAGACAGACAAACATCTGTCGATTAGTAGTTAGGACAAGTAGTTGTTCACGCATTTGCCCTTCCGCGCTAAGGCAGGGTCGGATAAGAAAGTTCGTACGAGCCGTTAACTATGTTTCAGTTTGTTCTAAGACATACTCAACGGATCGCTGAGCTATGTTCATTTGTACTCAAGCAGTATGTGCCGTCACGCCGCGAGATCGTCGAGATGGAACTAGTCCCCATAGTGAAGTCGGCATCCTTTCGTCCCCTCACGCAAAAAAAGGAAAAAGCCCACGCGTTGTAGGACCCGTCGTTGCGGCGCGGGCTAGTCTCGTTTTCTTATCCGACCCTAGCTAAGGAGGGCGGAGAAGTCGCCAGCGCGCGAAGCCACACCATCCAACTGGCCAGGGTCGGTGAAAAACTGCCCCCGGAATCGACCAAGGATGTCACGGCCAGAGTTTCACGCCGTGCACGATTCAGAGTTGCAGTGACGAGATTCCTGAACACCGCATTCGCTGCCTCAGACAGATTTCGAGTGCCGCATCGCGCTAACTCTCGCGGAGACGGACAACTTCCCCTCGATCTTCTAGGCGCTCGAGACGGTTAACGAGCTCGTCCACGAGGGCATGCTGCGACCGACAATACTTGAGGTCCTACTTCTCGAAAACATCACTGAGGTCCACGGGGGGGGTCGTCTCTTGCATCGCAGACATCAGCGCTACCCGAGAAATCATCACCCCGCGCAAAAAGCCTACGTGGCTGCGTCAGAAAGTTATTGAAATTATAAACTTGAAAGAGACGTGGAAGGACCTGGTGTGTAGGCCTCTAGTTTGCATCCGAATACTCCGCGTCTTATACTCGCGCGGTCTTGAGCACCTCTCTCGTCAGACGAGCCGTTGAGGATCCAGGGTTTCTTCGTCGGGAGGTGGAATTTCCACTGGAAGTTAGAGCGCCTGCATGCACTTTATCCCGGTATCCTTGCCGCCGGGTACCAGGTCGAGCAGAAAAAAAAAAAAAAATTAAAGTATCAATGATTGCGACGTTCGACGTGCCAAGGATTATAAAGCGTAGGATTGATTAAGTTATCGGGTCGAGCATCAACAGCCATTGCTCGCTCCCACGTGAGGTCCTCCGTTAGCGGGGTGCCGAACACAGAGGCTTTTTTTATATAAGCGTTTTGTCGACCCAGCTTATTCTTCGTTGGGTGGGTTCACGGTGGAGTACTCCCAAGAGATAGAATGAGGGTGTGTGCCTCTGACGGCCACACTCAGCACTTTCGCAGCGAGCGCAGTGTTCGACATGCGAGACCAGCCATCGACTTACTTACGGTGCCGTTGTTGCTGTCGTTGTTACTGAGCTTATAATCTTTCTCGTCTAGATCTTCGATTTCTAGATGGTGGGGGTTTTGTTCATTGTGAGCCCCAACAGGCAAGTATGTGGGGCGTCAGCGACGATAATGAGGAGGCAGCCGAAAAAAGGTAACTGTGGCTGCGGGTCGAGATGGTGGTGGGCTCTCGTTGACATAGCAGCAACGGGGGAACAAGGAGGAGGACCAGCGTGATGGCACTCAACAAGGGGCACGAGACAGTGTCGGTGATGACGATGATCCGTGGTCGCACAGCTGTCATCGTAATGGCGCACGCGCGCGCGTGTTGCTGCAGACCAGCCAATTTCGGAAATTCGGGCATCTCAAGCTTCGTCGGAGTGGGAGGCTGGCTCTTCGGTGGTGGTGGGGGAGAAGCTGCGCTTCGGCAAGGCAAACGGAATGAGGGAGCCCGCGCCGAAGAGGCCGAACGTGACGAGGGCAAAGCAGAAGGTGAACCAGGAGACGACACGTAGGAAGCGTTCGTAAGGCGGGTTGTGCGGGTTGTCGATGGTTTCGGTGTCACCCGGTTCCCAGAAGGTCGTTGGCTTGTAGGAAGGGTACTTGATGTGAACCATGGCCTCGAGGGCAAACATGAAGTAAAGGAGACCAATGTAGATGCAGCCGTAAAGGATGATCGTAGTGATGTTGTGGATTGGCATCCATTTCCTCGTCATGCCGTACGAGAGGTGGAGCGCTAACGCGAGGAACAGCGCGAACATCAGGAACATGATTGCCATGACGCCCGAGCTCAGGAGTCTGTACGAGTAGACGAAGCCGAAGGATGTCGTCAGGCCCCACTGCCACGGCTCGGACCGCTGGCACTTGCCTTCCTTGGCGGCGTTGCACGCCATGCCGTCGGCGCCGAGCATGCTCGCCCGCTCGACCCCAGAGAGTATCACGACCGCCATCACCAGCATGAGAGAAATGACCACCAGGAGCGTCTTGAGGTGGTCGCTCATGTTGTACTTCCCGTGCCCAACGCCCTGACGACGACGATTAGTTTTGACGACGCAACTCTATAGACAAGAAAAATTAATTAATTACCTTCTCCGTGGCATGTTCGGTCGTAATCTCCACCGGTTCGGTTTTTTCTTCCCCCTTGACAGCAGCACTCATGTCGTCGCTCTTGTTGCTGATGTTCTGCACGTGTTCAGAGTGTGTTCGCTTCTCGTTCGTGTTCCCAAACGAACAACCGTAATTTGAAACACGAGCTCACCAAAGAACCTTCGTCGGCATCAACTTCAAGGCAAACTCAGGGCCTGCAAACTTAATGTTCGATGTGTGACTCTCGTTCCGGATTATTCGTGTGACACCCTGTTGAACATCTTCTCAAAATGCAGTCAACTTTATCCTCATTCCGGAAACGAAGGGTTTTTTTTTTTAAACAACGAGATCCGTGAGGACGAGATCCGTTGCATGCATTGGATCATCGGAAGTGATGTTGCTGTCGTCGTTCAAGGCGCGAGCACAGTGCCCACATCTCTCGCGGCGACGTGTCAGACGGCGCGGGAGGTGGACCGCCTCGGGCGGCCGTTTCTCGCCTATGCGATCCAAGCGACGCTCCGCGAGTATCGTCGTGCGCCCGCATCGCACTTCCAGCGAAAAGGATGCGCTCCATCGTACCTCCTCAAGACGGGCGTGCGGTCGCAGGACGGCCTCGGCGCGCAAGTGATGCGCAGCGACCAGCTCCTCACCCTCCTGGCGACGGCCGTGTTGTCGCGGTGGCGAATCGCCTGCCGACCAGACGATTGGTCCTTCGGGGCGACCTACGGCGACGTTCCGGCGATGAGTCTGTTTGGATGCGGCGGAGGGCCGCCGTTCGGCGTGTTTGCGCACGTCCCCGAAGAGTGGGTCCACAAGTACGGTAGGCGGCTCGATCTGCGGAGGCCCACACGACGAACGCCGTGCGGTACGGAGGTCGCCGTGTATTGCGCGGGCCATTCGACGACCGACGGTCGCTTCATTACACATCGCCCGCCATCGCACAAGTCCGCTCTCAAGTCCAAACACGCCTTCGACCTCGTCGCATCCGTGATGCGGTACCAATTCGAGAACGCGGTTCGCCGCCGCGAGCCGATCGCGTGGTGGCTCGATCGCCAAATCAGAGTCGCTCTGCACGTTCGACGCGGCGATGTAGCGCCCTTCGGGACCACCGCGCCCCACGTCGGCTGGGGCGACAACCACTCGCACCACTGCCGCGCGGTCGAGGAATCGACGTTCGTCAGTTGCCTCGACGCCCTGCTTCGCGAAGATTACGACGACGCGGACGACGTCGCGATCGCCGTCGTTAGCACGTCGGGTCGCGCACGTCTTCCCGCACTCGGGGCCTACCGAAGGGACGTCGTCTTCACTGCCGACCTGCGACGGGAACACAACTCCACCTACAACCCCCACGTCGCCGCCCTCGCCAGAGACCTCGACGTGATAGCTGCTGCTCACATCCTCGTTATGTCCCCCGACTCGGAGATGAGCGTGCTCGCCGCAGCACTCATGCGCCAGCCTAAGCCGAAGGTCTATGCGGTCAAGAGCGTCGCTCGGGAGTGTGCCGCTCCCTCTGACCTCCAGGAACTACTGCCCTTCGCCCAATTTCCGAATCCATGGTGCCGACCTTGGCTCTACGGCGATTCTAGTAAGACGCGCTCCTAGGTCCGCGGAGGTCCCAGATTATGTTATTATTTTCGCAAGCGATAAGGACGAACAAAATAATTCTCTCGCAGCGTGCAGCAATCGATATTTTTGCACTTCGGCGAGAGCCGGAATACGTATAAACTGCGCCGGGATTTTTTTGAGTTTGTTCAATGGTGGTGGTGGTGGTGGTGGTGTTGGTGGTGGTGGCACTGTTGCCACACACACAGTGTGTGTAACCTCCGGCCATCATCATAAGTTCTGTGCCCTATCCCGGATACTACTACGGAGCGGCAGCCATAATTTTGTGCCTTGCTCCAGGGGCTCCATCCATCGAGGCGCCTTGATAACACTTCCGCGTTCGTTATTATGAAGAGGTGCTGCCAATCCTAAATGGGCTCTACTGCTGCGCCCATATGGCTCTGCTGCTTTCGCCGATAGCATCCTCACGGTGCGCATAGGCATCACCCGCCGCCGGGACAGCACACAAGTTTACCATAGGAGGGTCAACGTCGCTCGCCTGGCCTCTGTGTTGTGGACGAAACCACACACTTGCTCGAACGGCCATCCAAGCACCGCGTTTCTTCTCCTCAAGACACCCGGATCTTGGTAAAACTAGACCCTAGAGAAGTCATGCAAGCCGCCACCGTCGTTGCCGCTTCCCCTCCAGCGCCGTCGTTTGAGGAGACGGCCCACTGTAATCATGGGCCTCTAGGGCTTATGGAGCACGAGGAAAACGAATTCGGGCCATTCTTCCGCAAGTTGTCGCAATCAGCCGGTGAGAAGGCCACAGATTTCAGTCCATCTTCGGAGTCCATTCGAAGCAGCCGATCAAGCCGCTTGTCAAGGCGCTCCATACTCTGGCATCATAGTAATTCGTCACTGCCACCCGTGACTATCCACTTCCCGTCGAGCGAGAATGCGCAAGTTATGACAGCTTATTGACCCCCTGAGACCACCCGAAAACATATGCCGCCGGCGCCAAAGTTCGCATCGCACGTCCACGCCATGTTGTCATCGCCAACTGCCACGCTCCACTCGCCGTGTAAGGAGAAGGCGCAGATCTCGACGCCACCTGCGTGCCCCATGTGTTTTGAGCCGCAGCCTGCTTTCTTGACGGGCCGAAACCTGGCCTTTTTCTTGTCCCTGCTCCCCGTCGCGATAGACTTCCTATCCAATAATGTCAATCGCAAGGCTCATGAAACCTTACTTCTCACAGCTCAGTCTCCATTGTGTGTTCTTTAGCAGTAGCAAGCATGCACCTAGTTCCCGCCTTGACGTTCCAGACCCATGTCCAAGCTGCGGTCAGGATCTGCTTGAAGTCAGATAATTCTCAAACCTGTTTGCACAACTCTCTCAACGCGTATGGTGTGCCTTTGTTTGTGCCACAGCTTGCCCGTATCAGTACCCCAACCCTGGCTATTGACTTCATACTACCACCCGTGGTTATCTTCATCACCATCGACCGAGAACGCACAGCTCGTGAGAAGATGGGCGTGGCTCTTGAGCTCGAGTCGCAACGCCCAGGCACCTGCCGCCAACTGGGAGCCTGTGTCCAGTCTTTCCGGCCGCTCAGCTCTGCGTGCTGTCCCCGCCTCCTTATTAGCAGCAGCCTTTCATAAATCCTCCCTGCCAGGAGGCGTCGAGCACGTCGGTTTCAGGTGGGGACCAAGGAATAGGCTATCAAGAATCGAGATACCAAGGGCACATTTGCATCGTCCTTTTGGAGAAAGTCGTCAACGGAGTCGGCTGCGACCACCCTAACCCTTTCCACTCGGCCGTCCCCTACAAGCGGCTTGCGTCAACGTCCTTCCTCTCACTCACCACAACTCTCCTTTCCGCTCGACGCTTCGACCCCCGCCAAGCTAACCTGCTTTTATCAGCGCCCGCTCTGCCCTTAACCTTTAAGTTTACTCCTTAACCCTTTCCCTGCGATGACTTCGAATAGCTTCCGCGCCGCGGCTAATTATTAGGCTACCTAACGAGGAGCAAGCAAAGCATCCTGGCAGTGAGCTCGGTTGTAAGTTCGTCGTATTTTCCGGATGTCGACCTCGGCGCAAGGACAATCAGCGGACCTCTTAATCACGAGCACGGCGCTCACCAACGTCATCGGTATCCCTCCTGTTTATGCAGTACCGGCGCCGCCCCACCATTTCCCTCTCTGTCCACCGGCCAGAGTGCCGATAGCGACTGGAAATCCAAACTTCCGTTGAACGTCGTTAGTAACTTAGCCCCCGCTCCGACGCGCAAGCTCTGAGAGCCGAGCCAATCGATTTTCCCTGCGTCGAGCGCTCTGGCGATGGGCTCGGGTCTCACGTGCCCATTCGCCTTCCCTATTCGCACATCTGCCGAGGTCTGTTTTTCTGTGTCAGCTCAATTCTTAATGTCGATTGGAATTCAGTGTTCTACTACCAGCTCCTGCCCTATGACCTTTCTCAGAGCAGGCCCATTTGGTGATAATCACATCTATGCCTTACCAACTAATATAGCACGAAGTAAGAAAATAAAAGCCACGGCGCATGACATTGTGCGACTCTGCGCAGCAAAATGATATAAGCTGCCGTGGGCCTTTCGACTCAACTTCCATGGCACACAGGCTTTCTGGGGGGAGTAGCCATAGATGGGGGTGCCAGGCCGCTCTTCCTTTATGTAACTAGTCCCTCGGGTGCGCAAGGCCTAAGCTATTTTGTTTATCTTTTGTTGTTAGCACCTCCCAGGCTCAAGGAGCTATTACATGCCGGCAACGTGACACACGCTATCGCAAAACCGCAACCTGAAACACGAAGTGGAGTCTCGTAGAGAGGCATATATATGTGCCTTTCTTTTAGTACCATGACGCTACCAAATGGACGGCAGGGCAATCACTATCTTGGCTATTTGTATTACAATTCACATGCGAAGGCGCTTTGCAAAGTTCTCTTCGAGGGTGGTGTTAAGAAACACCAGTGTGCGTTGTGTGAAGTGCGCAAGCTTACGAGGAGGTGGCCTTGGACTTAGACTTCTTCGGGAGAAGGACGGCGTGGATGTTGGGGAGGACACCACCCGAGGCGATAGTCACGCCACCGAGGAGCTTGTTGAGCTCCTCGTCGTTGCGCACGGCGAGCTGGAGATGCCGTGGGATGATGCGAGACTTCTTGTTATCGCGCGCCGCGTTGCCCGCGAGCTCGAGGATCTCTGCACAGAGGTACTCGAGGACGGCGGCGAGGTAAACTGGAGCGCCAGCGCCGATGCGCGTCGCGTACTTGCCTTGCTTAAGATAGCGGCCGACACGGCCCACGGGAAACTGAAGCCCCGCCTTGGTAGACTTAGTAGTCGACTTGCCGGTGCCCGTACCGGTCTTGCCCTTCCCGCGTC
This sequence comes from Chrysophaeum taylorii, assembly GCA_029834535.1. Taxonomy (NCBI): domain Eukaryota; class Pelagophyceae; order Pelagomonadales; family Pelagomonadaceae; genus Chrysophaeum; species Chrysophaeum taylorii. Next base: position 64,727 of record JAQMWT010000099.1, read on the forward strand.
CGCCCTTGCCTTTGCCCGACATGATGATTTGCTGTTGTTTCGTTCCGGAGGATATCTGCGAGAGAATGAGCGTGTCGGGTAAACACTACCAAGCGGGAGGACACACGCTTAACCAAGGACAAACACGCAACTTGGTCACACTTGTCGACACGACGCACCTCGTTTTGTGATTTCTGGGTGAGAGGCAGTTGGTTCGACAAGGGTTTGACTACGTCACATGCGCGATCTATCGCGTGTTTGCGAAGCGCAGCGCGCTACAAAATAGAAGGGTAAGACTTAACTCGTTGTGCGGGGTAAGTTTGGTCACGTCAATCACGAAGTTCCGCACAAAACCGCAGTTTGTGTTTTCGAATTGAGCTTGATGGTCAACGCAGTTGCGCGAGACCGCAGAAATGTGCCCGCCGTTTGACATAAGTCTCGTCTGTCAGGCGCGGCGCGCCTTTCGTGATTACCGAAAACAATGTTACACACTCAAGGCACGTTTCTGCATGTACGACACGAGCCTGCAGACGACGACGGCGAATAATCCCCTCCGTAGTACCATGTACGAAGCTCATCCGAGTTTGGACGCAGAACACGGAGGACGCTAGGCTGCACCCGTCAGTTTGGGTGAAAGAAGCGCCACAGAAACTCGAAAAAATGGTCTCGTCGGGAAAAAAATTATGCACAGAATCTACGGAATCTCACCGAGGGAGACTAAAGAGCATTATGGACGTGCCTTGGGGTATTGAGGTTTGTCCGGCTCCGACTTGAGGCGACTTATAATGATATAAGATTGGCAAGGATAAATTCAGATGCACGGCTGCGGTGCGAAGTACATTGTGCTCAACTCCAATCAAAAAGCACCATCGGGGACTAGGATCTAGCTCCCGAGAGCCACATATGCAGTTAAACATTAGAAGAGCTTTGACAGGTCCGCGAAAAGAAAAGGCATTGTCGAAATTCCCGCCAGGCACGGTGGCGCGGTCCAGCACAAGTCGGTGTAGCTTGCCAGCTTGTTGGCACCGTTCGAGTCGCGGTTGGTAGCGCGTCTCGAGATCGTAGCCTAGGGACGCTGGACAAGATAACATCTCTTCCCGCAAAGCGTGCTCCGGTATCGCGAACTCCTCTTGTAGAAATACGAGTTTTGGCTCGAGGTTTGACTTGTAGCTGCAACGAAGCAGCACCCGTGGGAGTCGCCTCACGACAGTCTTAAGCTCGACATCGCTCAGCGCAAGGCAAAACTAAATGCATCGCCAGTGACGGCTCAACGTTGGCCTCGTACCTGTAGCTGAGCACCGTGGGGCAGCCCTAACGCGACTTTCTTATGTCGTCTGGGTTCAGCCAAAGCCGATATTGTAGCTCAGCCGAAAGCGGTTCGATGTTGAACTCGCATCTCAAGCCGAGTATTTCTGGGAGCCGCAGCACAGCCTCCTGCAGCTGGGCCCTACTTAACCCGAGTCGTTCCTGCGGTGAAGGTTGTATCGTAGTTGCAATCCACGAATATGTGGGTGTCGCAACACCACCCTTCTAAGCTCGGTCTCACTCAGGTCGAGTCGTCACTGCTTGCTGCTAGTTTCGGTTTAGCATCGGCCTCGTTGCTGTAACTTTGCACTCGCGGGCATCGCATCACAAGCTTCTTGTGTTCCACCTTCCTCAGTTGGAGACGCCGCCGCTGCAATCCGGCCAGTGACTGATCGATGTTAGGCTCGTAGCAAGACTGACAGCCGCAACACGAGTTCATTTAGATCGGCTTGCTCGGCATCGGCCGACTCAGTTAGTCCTGGCTCACCTGCGAGAATCCTAAAACCATTCTCTTAAGTTCGACATCGCACAGCCGGAGTCGCTCCTGGTTCTCCTCCGCTCCTCCGCCAGTGTCACCTTTATGTTGGCCTCGTAGCTGCAAACGAGCAGCCGTGAGACACGCAAAACGACATCATTGATTTCGGCGTCGCCCGACTCGTAAAATCTCCTGTAGTGCAAACATGAACGAATGCCGTCACTCTTCTAGTGTCATCATGAACGGTTGACGGAGCTGCCATTGAGCACCGCTGGGAATCTCAGCGCGACCGACTTGAGCTCGGCCTCGCTCAGTCGGCGCTGCAGTGCCGCCAGTGTCAGCTCAAAATGCTTGTTTCGTTGCCACAATTGAATACGCCAAGGGATCCGAACACTATCATCTTGAGCTCGGCATCACGTAACCGCGGCCGCCGCTACGGCGCCGCCAGTGAATGATAGATATGCGTTAGTAACGCTGGGAGCCGCGACACGAGCTTATGGAATTTTGCACTCAGGCCGAGTCGCCGTGGAATCACTACCGCTGCTGTGTAGTCCGCTGGCTTCACCGTCTGATTGAACGTAGCTGTCCCTCGCGATATTCCTGCAACGTACGGCCCGTGAACTCCGCCAGCGTTGCGACTGCGGTTCGAGGCCGTGCAGGAGGACATATGTCATTAAAGTGGCGAGCGACGACACCGCGGAGTTTCATGTTATTCACACACACACGTTCTACATCGCGACCCGACGGAGTCACGCTGCCATTGCGCAACAAAAAAAAATCCAATTATCGTTATCTAGATGTGAACTACAACGCATAAAGCAGGCAGTTGGTGAAAGGACTTCACTTGTGCACCGTCACGGCTAGCTTCCATTGATAGAACTTCGCACAGCCCCTATTCCAAATTCGGGTATGACATCGCCCCAGCACGAACCTTATAATACTACCGTTACGTCTCCAACAGACTAATCTACAGGACAACATTTCTCAACGCGCCTTCCGTCGTAGAGGGTGGTGTTAAGAAACACCGATGAGTGGGTGGATTGGTTGTCGTCGTCGGCGACAAGGCATTTGAGTGGCTCAGGAGCGCTCGCCGCGGATGCGCCGCGCGAGCTGGATGTCCTTGGGCATGATAGTCACGCGCTTAGCATGGATCGCGCAGAGATTGGTGTCCTCGAAGAGGCCGACGAGGTACGCTTCGGCTGCCTCCTGGAGCGCAAGCACAGCACTGCCTTGGAACCGAAGATCCGTCTTGAAGTCTTGGGCGATCTCACGGACGAGGCGCTGGAACGGGAGCTTGCGGATGAGAAGCTCGGTTGACTTTTGGTAGCGGCGGATCTCGCGAAGCGCGACCGTGCCGGGGCGGTAGCGATGGGGTTTCTTAACGCCGCCGGTGGCCGGCGCCGACTTGCGCGCGGCCTTGGTCGCGAGTTGCTTGCGCGGGGCCTTGCCCCCAGTAGACTTGCGTGCCGTCTGCTTGGTGCGGGCCATTTGTTTCGTTCTTCTTGTTTCTCTCTGTTTTGGTGTCTCTCTTCTAGCAGTCTTGACGCTTAAAGACCGTTAGCACGTAACGGTCCTGCGGCAAGAGACACTCGATCTACGCTGTGATTGGCCAATTTAGGATGTACACAGCGGCCTTGGATGTATTGGCTTACGGGCTTACAGAGGGCAACAACAACCGTCGAGCTGCAGCAAAAAAGAACTGAAAACAGAACTCGACAAGCAACGACATCATGTCTGGACGCGGCAAAGGAGGCAAGGGCTTGGGCAAGGGCGGCGCGAAGCGCCACCGCAAGGTCCTCCGCGACAACATTCAGGGCATCACAAAGCCCGCTATCCGCCGTCTTGCGCGCCGTGGAGGAGTCAAGCGCATTTCTGGGTTGATCTACGAGGAGACCCGCGGCGTCCTCAAGGTCTTCCTCGAGAACGTCATCCGTGACTCGGTCACCTACACGGAGCACGCGCGCCGCAAGACGGTCACGGCGATGGACGTCGTCTACGCCCTCAAACGCCAGGGCCGCACGCTCTATGGCTTTGGCGGCTAAGCGGCAATGTTGTCGTCGCAACATCAAGAAGCCCCACGGCCTCGACCACCACCCATCGGTGTTTTCGAACACCACCCTCGTTTCGGAATGCGAGCGTGCTTTGTGAATTTGTTTTGTTCGTCTTGGAATGTACGCCCGACGCGGGCAGTCGTGCTGGTGATCCATTTTCGGACCTTAAACGTTAGGATTATAGAAAGAAATATAGAAGGAAGATACAACAAGATCTGGGTGTCTAGTTGAGTAATCAACTTCGTGTAATTTTATGATCTCCTCGAGGGCGTGGAGCAGTGGGATCCTTTATTTCCGCAGCACAAGTCCGCGATGACATTGTGCCGGCTGCTCGAAAAGACTGCGAACGAAGGTAACTAGAGGCGTGTCATACACGAGAGTATCCGATTCTGACGTGGAGCGGCGTACGCACTCTCTCTCTTCGACTCGCAGCCCGCCTCGATGCACCGTTCCTGGCTCGAAGGCCTTCGTTTTGGATGGCAAAACTTAGTCCGTTATTGCGACTACGTACACGAAGTATTCAAATTATGTAGGCCGAGCTTTGCGTCCTCAATATTGGCGCGCCACGCTCCGCAGCCCCACAAGAAACCGTTTTGATTGATAAAGCGTTGCTAAAAATCAACCCTAACGAGCAAACACAAAACCAAACTTCGAGCAGGTGCGTTCCCTCACCAAGCCTACTTCCTTCGTCCTTATTATCTTTGGGCGAGTGGTTGTTGCTGTTGTTGTGCTCCTTGATCCTCGCTCCTGATCGTTCTCGCACGCAGACAAACACTAGCGAGATCATGGCCAAAACTCCGTCCAAAAAATCCGCCAAGGCCCCGAAGAAGGCCGCCGAGGGGAAGAAGAAGAAGGCGCGCGTCGAGTCGTACTCGACCTACATCTACCGTGTGCTCAAGCAAGTCCATCCAGACACGGGCATCTCGAAGAAGGGCATGTCGATCATGAATTCGTTCATCAACGACATCTTCGAGCGCATCGCCCTCGAGGCATCCAAGCTGTCGAGGTACTCCAAGAAGCAGACGCTTTCGTCTCGCGAGATCCAAACTGCCGTCCGCCTCATGCTTCCTGGCGAGCTCTCGAAGCACGCTGTCTCCGAGGGCACAAAGGCCGTCACCAAGTTCACCTCGTCGACGTGAGCAGCGACACCCGGGTCCCCCCACACACACAACATCAACGGTGTTTTCCAACACCACCCTTGTATTGAACGTCAGACTGTTTTGTTGTTTTATTGTAAATGCAGGTGTTGTACGTAGCTGGCTGGCCAATACAGGATTATTATATCTTCCATTTCCCCTCCCTTCCTTTCATTCATTCTTTCTTTTTGCGTGTAGCTCTAGGACCTGGGGAGTAGTTGTGCTGGTGTCGTTTTTTCAGTGAGCTAAAGACTGCTGGTAAGCTGTCGCTTCGTGTCGCTTTAGCTGTTACAATTTTCGTGTTCATACCAGCCGCGAGTCCGGGCAGCATAGGCGCCAACTTTTCGTGGAATCAAGCGAGTGTCAACGGACGCAAGAAATCGTTGAATTCTCGCTTGGTAAAAATCATCACACTATTGATGCGTGTCGCTTTGGTCATTTGCACGTGGTTCGCGACAGCCTTGGCGTTTGTTCCGCCTTCGACGTCGGTTCGGCACCGGGCGCTGCGAGCAGACCCCGATGACGAAGGGTACGCGCCGATCGGGTCGCTTATCCGACAGGGGCCAGTGCCTTTTTTTATTCGGCTAGTTGATCCGGACAAGTACGAGCGTTCGGTGCAGAAGTACATGCTCGAGGAGGGCTGCGGGCGACGCGAAGCCCAGGGCAATATGGATGCCTAGTGCGTCGACTCGAAAACCGCGTCACAAACGATACGCAGCTTCGAGAATCCCACCTCTTGGACTTTGCAGAAGCTTCGCGAAAAGGACGGCGCTCCCAAGTGAGTATCGAGCCCTGCCTTTCTCACCAAAAATGCAAAGGTACGATTACGCCACCGCCAACACCACACCCAAGCAACTCATACTCACTGCTGCCTGGGCCCTTATCGTCCTCGCGCTCGGGACCAAGATCTTCCTCTTTGGATGGTGAGCGGCAGCGTAGGTAGGTGGTGCTCTCGATTTGACTGATGATGTCCTGGGTCCGCATATCGGTCGCGAGCTGCTCCTATGCATATCTAACGGCGTTCGACCCCCCGACGGCCTACGTGGGTGGGTGGATGGGTGGTGGGACGCCGTGGGTACGAAGTCCCGATGGTGTCGGTATCCAGAACTGCGGTGCCCGAGATCCGTGTTCGACATCATCAAATGCTGGGGCCCACGCGCACAAAAAAAGTGGCGCAGCAGGGCCTTTGTGGTACCGACGGACAGACGCATATTGAACTTCCCGTTTATGCGATCCGTTTAGTATCAAACATACTGATACACTGAGCTGGCGACGGGTTTCTCGCCAAGAGCTTTGGTTATACGTGTAGGGTTTCAACTCAACCAAAGGACTAGTGTAGTTTTTGATGGATGATATCCGTCGAGAATCGCGGAAGATTGCGGAAGGAGCCGAAAGAAAAAGGGTTTATCGGCGGCGACTCGTCGGTCTTGTTTGACACAAAAAAAAGCTTCTTTTCGTCGTCATGGACGAGTGGTCACGCATGGAGTCCGAGTCGTGGGACGGGTTGTCGTCGTGGGCGAGCGAGGCGTGGGAGTGGCTGGATCCGGAGGAGCAACGCAGCGGCGAGGCGCGTGTTGCTCCCGCAGTGGTGGAAGAGGAGGAAGGTGACGAGGTGCCAGTGTTGAAGCGGCGCGGGAAGCGATTGGCCAAGGCTGGGCTAACGCGGCGCTTTGGGGTCGAGTGGAGCGAGGTTATCAAGGTCGAGAGCCGTCCAGGGTCAGAGGGGACCGTCGCGACGACGGTCGTCGACGACGCTATACCCGAGCTGGTCGGCGGCTCGGCAAGCCTCGGCCTTCGGCATCGCTGGGACGAGGTCGCCGAGCTGCTCGAACGGCTCGTTGTGGAGGGGCGAGCGACGCGCCTCGCGACGGCGACTGGCCCCGAACGCGGCCTGCGGGCGCCGCCGCCGCAGAACGTTTTTCGATACGCCGTATCTGTCAGCGGGACGGCCGCCGTGAGCGCGAAAAAGCAGAGAAGCTCCCGCGACAGCATCGTGTACCGGCGCCACCGGGGGTCGCTCGTCGAGTGGTACCGCCTCGAGGCGGCCCCGGGTCTTAACGCGGGCCAAGAAGTGCTCCGCGGCGTGCTCAAAGCGCCGCCCAAGGCGCGCCCCCTGTCGAAGCGCGGAAAGCGGGCGTTCGCGCCCGGTGTCGCAGCGGCGTGCGGGGCGAGCACGGTCGCGACGTGCGTTCGAGCAGCGTGCAACGCCGTCGCCCACTCGTCGGTCGAGCTCGACTTTTCGCGCGTCGTCTTTGTTTCGAGCGCGTCAATCGCTGGCAAGATCCACGACACCTACGTCGAAAGTGACGAGGAGGACGATCTAGAGCCGAAGAGATATCGCGACAACCTCGTCGTCGGCCGCCGGAAGCGCGTCGGAAAGCTCGTCGCGTGCGACGGCACCGACGCGTTTTGTAGCCGCGTCGTCGTCAGCGCGCGCCTCCAGACCGGATGGGTGCAAGTGGGCGAGTACGATGCCTCAACGGATGCTCACACCGAGCGTTTCATCTCCCTCGCCGACGCCCCGCTCGCCGTCCCGCACGATGCCGACACCTCCTGTCGCGGGATTCGCTGCTTCGCGCTTCGCTTCAAAGCGCTCGCGTGGCATCGCGCGCCCAAGATGCGCGTCGGGGCCTACGGCATCGACCTCGCTGCCAAAGAGCTGAAGACCCGCGCGCCGCCCAATAACATTCTCCACGACCCCGACAACACCGTCGTCTACGTCCTGCGGACTAACCCCCTCGAGAATCGCGACGACGACGACCGCGTTGCCCTGCTGCGAAAATTCGCGCACAAGCCGCGCCGCACCGCAGGTCGTTGGGACCGGTACTACGATCTCGACAAAAAATCTGCGCTTCGACACCAGCTTCGCGAGACGATCGCCGACGCACGCAAAGACCACCTTTCGTCCCAACAACACCGAGACGACGACCTGATCTCGTGTTCGTCATCCTAGACACACCACTTCTTGACAACAACAGAACGTCGCAGGCTAGGTTGCTGTCCACATCTGGCGATGTCGAGACCTGCTTGGCGAAACCCGAGTTTCGTTTCTTCTTCTGAGGGCACAAACTTGGCACCGGCGACCAGCAGAAGAGACATAGAGTAAGTAAGGGTGTTACTTTCTTCTTCGAAGGGTTATTAATAAGTTTCAGCCTCAATAGTCATGGTGATGGCATTGATTGTGCCACACGTCGAGAACGCATATGCGGGTCCCTTCCGGACGGGACCGACATGTTCATGTATGATTCCGGTTTCGTGACCGTGTGGGGACGCATCGATCGCAAGTTTGTGTAATATTCGAAAGGTCGACGTCACCGTCGTCTCGTCGGAGGCGCTCCGTGCGTCGACAAACCGACGGCGCGACGAGATCGTCGAAACTCATGTCCCAATGCACGGGCTGCTGGCTCCCCAGAAAGCGAGGAGCATGCGCATCATCTTTATGGTCAGTGTGAGCTCGGCGACAACGTTCAACGAGAGAGGAAGAACTGCTACGATGAAGACGCGGGCCTAATGTGATAGACGACGTTTGCTGGGAACCGGCCCTCGCTAGTGGCCGCCGAACTTGGTCCGACGCCGATTTGGCAAGACAAAGTCCACACAGCGACTATAATACAATACGGGGGAACCGGTCCATTTTTGGACGCGGAAAAGTAAGTAACTTCGGAAGAAGAAGAAGAAGATGAATGCGACGTACGACGTGCCGGAAATTTTTTATAAATGCGGTTGCTCTCCACCTCAGATGGGGATAGTTGTGTTGATAAATGGTTGTTCCCAGTCGCCGTTGATGAGGCCGGTGATACCCTGGGCAGCGACGGTGCCGACGTAAAAGTAGCTCTCCGCGTTGCAGTTCCAGTGGTAGACCTGGTCGCAGGCCCCAGAAGTTTCGGTGTAGTCACGGTAAAAGCCCCTCGTCTCCTGCGCGGCGACTCGAGGTAGATAGGTCGTGACGTTGTACTGCGCCCGTATGATCTCCAAGCGGCTGTCGACGACGTCCTTCCAGCCTTGGCTGGTGCCCTGGACGGGGATCGAAACGGGGAGCGAGGTCCCGAAATCGGTCCGCAGGTCGCGGATAAGGTTTGCCAAATTGACTTCGTATTCGTAAGCCATCGCCCGGTCGCCGCCGTCCTGCCATCCCTGATGCCAAACGACGCCTCCGAGCTCATAAGTCCCGTCGTAGCCGGGATATACGCTCGTCAGGTTCGCGAGGGCGGCGCGCGCGTGCGCCGTGAAATTTGTCCAACACCACCCGACGGGTGCTGTCGCGTTGGCCGACGACGGGGGCCGCCAATCGAAAGCGAGCGACGTACCGCCCCACGCGCATTTCAACAAGAGCACGGGACGGTCACTCGGGAGCGCAAACCCAAACCCGAGCTCGGGGCCGATATGGCCTTCGTCGTACCCATAACCTGGTTGGAGGGGCCCGTTCGCGACGGTTCCCCACGTCCCACCGACGTTGCCCCAGTAGTCTACCCACACGTTCGGCGACTCGGTCCAGTTGGACCCCGACCAGAGTGCGGAGATGTTGGCACCCGCGGCGTCGCACCCCTCGCGGTGGGCGGCGGCGGCCTTGCAGTCCAACGTCGGCCAGTCTGCGGGCTGCGACTCGGAAGGACCCACGAGCCACGCCAGAGACCCGTTTCCCCCGTCCACGAGCCCGTGCCCCTCCATGTTGCTCTGTCCGAGCATGAAGAACACGAGGGTCGACGCCTCACCAACCGCGAGACAACAAAAGTTTATCGCCCACAGCATCACGGCGAATCGAACCGAAAAAAGTGTCCTTCGTCGACACCAACGATTTGAACTACTGGCAGAGAGAACATCGGTATTAGTACTCTGTAAGGTATTTTCAAAGATATTCAAGTACAAGAACACAGAGAACACGGTGGTGACAAGGTTCGCAACTATCCGAGGATGGATGACGTCATTCACAGTATCCCCTAACACTCCCCCCAAACCTCCGCCTAAATCGAAATCATAAGTAGGGTCGGACAAGTGCAGGCCAGTAAGTTCACCTAGTCCCAATCTCTAACCCCAGTAAGTTCGGCGTGAACCGACTCGTGCTCACACCCACTCACCCCACTCTCCTTTGAGCTCGTCGCTCTCACCCCCGCCAATCCAAGCTGCTTTGATCCGCACGCGCCGCCAACCCTTGAGTTTACTCTAAACACCCCAGTAAGTTCACCCGGTCCCAGTTAGTTCACCTGGTCCCAGTTTGTTCACCTGGTCACTAAGTTCACCTAGTCCCAATCTCAAACCCCAGTAAGTTCACCTGGTCCCAGTAAGTTCACATACAGTGCGCGTGTAGACGCCGGGAGGGGGCTTATCGGTATTGCGCAGCACGTGTGGGGTAGGGTGGAGTCGTCGACTCAGAAGAGGATATCCTCGGGGTTGCCGATCGACCGAGAGCCACGTAGAGCTGGACGTGGCAGAAGACGGGCTTCGCCAAGAGGACGCCGACCTCGCGGGGCGTCTGGCCCTGGCTCTTGGTGATCGTTTGGCGTCGGCGGGCCTTACGGGATACAGGTTGGAGGAGCCTCGGTGACAACGACACGATCGATCATGTATCTGGTACCGTTGCAGTGGCCGTGCGACGGGTCGAGGTTGCGAAGACTTTAAGCTCGCGATCAAAGTCAGCGTGCCGTTGGTTGTCAGGGAGTTGAAAACTCTACTGTAAAGAGCGAGGCGTCGTCTTCCGACCCAGCCTAGTCAGCCGAAAAGAACTCCGACGCCTCGTCTCCGGGAAAAAAAGGCCGCGGTCATGCGCGCGTTGTCAGCATCGACAACATCGTTTCGACGGGGCGTGAGAATGGCGCGCTGAAAGAGCCGCCGCGGCTCGTGGAAATAGTCTGCGAGGTCGCCGTAGACGGCTTGGAGGATCACTGTCCGGCTCTCGCGCCTACCTGATCCTTACTCTCGCGCCTACATGATCCTTACCCTAAATCGAGGGACACCCACCCACATCCTTCATGCTCCCCACACACACCCCCCCCTCTTAGCAGTCGACATTTAAAGACAGACAAACAAACAAACAAACATCTGTCGATTAGTAGTTAGGATAAGACAAGTGCAGGCCAGTAAGTTCACCTACTCCCAATCTCTAACCCCAGTAAATTCGGCGTAAAGGCAATCTCTTTAGACTAAGTTCAGGGTCGGCGTAAACCCACACCCACTCACCCCACTCTCCTTTGAGCTCGTCGCTCTCACCCCCGCCAATCTAAGCTGCTTCGATCCGCACACGCCGCTAAGCTTTGCGTTCACTCTAAAACCCCCAGTAAGTTCATCTGGCCCTAGTAAGTTCACCTGGTCACTCAGCTCACCTAATCCCAATCTCAAACCCCAGTAAGTTCACGTGGTCCCAGTAAGTTCACCTATAGTGCGCGTGTAGACACCGGAAAGGGGGCTTATCGGTATTGCGCAGCACGTTTGGGTAGGGTGGAGTCGTCGACCCAGAAGAGCAAGTCCTTGGGGTTGCCGATCGACGGAGAGCCACGTAGAGCTGGACATGGCAGAAGACGGGCTTGGGAAAGAGGACGCCGACCTCGCGGGGCGTCTGGCCCTGGCTCTTGTTGATCGTTTGGCGTCGGCGGGCCTTAAGGCATACAGGTTGGAGGAGCCTCGGTGACAACGACACGATCGATCATGTATCTGGTACCGTTGCAGTGGCCGTGCGACGGGTCGAGGTTGCGAAGACCTTAAGCTCGCGCTCAAAGTCAGCATGCCGTTGGTTGTCAGGGAGTTGAAAACTCTACTGTAAAGAGCGAGGCGTCGTCTTCCGACCCAGCCTAGTCAGCCGAAAAGAACTCCGACGCCTCGTCTCCGGGAAAAAAAGGCCGCGGTCATGCGCGCGTTGTCAGCATCGACAACATCGTTTCGACGGGGCGTGAGAATGGCGCGCTGAAAGAGCCGCCGCGGGTCGTGGAAATAGTCTGCGAGGTCGCCGTAGACGGCTTGGAGGATCACTGTCTGGCTCTCGCGCCTACCTGATCCTTACTCTCGCGCCTACCTGATCCTTACCCTAAATCGAGGGACAAACAGACAGACAGACAAACAAACAGACAAACAAACAAACAGACAGACAAACATCTGTCGATTAGTAGTTAGGATCTGTCGATTAGTAGTTAGGACAAGTGCAGGCCAGTAAGTTCACCTAGTCCCCAATCTCTAACCCTAGTAAGTTCACCTGGTCCCAGTAAGTTCACCTAGTCCCAATCTCTAACCCCAGTAAGTTCGGTGTAACTTACGCTGTAAGCCCACTCGTGCTCACACACACTCACCCCACTCTCCTTCGAGCTCGTCGCTCTCACCTCCGCCAATCTAAGCCGCTTTGATCCGTACACGCCGCTAGCCTTTGCGTTCACTCTAAAAACCCCAGTAAGTTCACTTGGTCCCAGTAAGTTCACCTGGTCACTAAGTTCACCTAGTCCCAATCTCAAACCCCAGTTAGTTCACCTGGTCCCAGTAAGTTCACCTACAGTGCGCGTGTAGACGCCGGGAGGGGGCTTATCGGTATTGCGGAGCACGTGTGAGGTAGGGTGGAGTCGTCGACTCAGAAGAGCATATTCTCGGGGTTGCCGATCGACAGAGAGCCACGTAGAGCTGGACGTGACAGAAGACGGGCTTGTGGGCAAGAGGACGCCGACCTCGCGGGGCGTCTGGCCCTGGCTCTTGGTGATCGTTTGGCGTCGGCGGGCCTTACGGGATACAGGTTGGAGGAGCCTCGGTGACAACGACACGATCGATCATGTATCTGGTACCGTTGCAGTGGCCGTGCGACGGGTCGAGGTTGCGAAGACTTTAAGCTCGCGATCAAAGTCAGCATGCCGTTGGTTGTCAGGGAGTTCAAAACTCGACTGTAAAGAGCGAGGCGTCGGCTTCCGACCCAACCTAGTCGGCCGAAAAGAACTCCGACGCCTCGTCTTCGGGAAAAAAAGGCCGCGGTCATGCGCGCGTTGTCAGCATCGACAACATCGTTTCGACGGGGCGTGAGAATGGCGCGCTGAAAGAGCCGCCGCGGGTCGTGGAAATAGTCTGCGAGGTCGCCGTAGACGGCTTGGAGGATCACTGTCTGGCTCTCGCTTCTACCTGATCCTTACTCTCGCGCCAACCTGATCCTTACCCTAAATCGAGGGACAAACAGACAGACAAACAAACAGACAGACAGACAAACATCTGTCGATTAGTAGTTAGGAAGATAACGGTTCAAGAAAGGGGGAAGGCAGCAAAGGCTAAGGAAAGGGATGGAGGCCCGCGGAGCGCTCCTTTCGTCTGACGAGACGTACGCTCCCCCCGTGTACGACGAGGTCGCTGGCACGATCTCGGCACAGCAGCCTCCTCCGGTTTCTTCGGTCGGACGGCCAAGGCGTGGGGTGAGCTGGGGTACCAGTGACGCGTACGTCGCGCTCAACGCCGCCGATGACGGGAGCGATGCGACGGTGCACCGCGAGGAGCGCGCGAACCAGATCGCGATGCGGCGCCAGCAGGAGCACGCCAAGGCATTCCAGCGGCAGGTAGAGGCCGAGGAGGAGTTTCTCCGGTCGTCGCAGCGTCAGGTCGAGAGGGACGCTCAAGTCGCCGCGCGCCTCGCGGCCGGCCACGACGAGTCCGCTGCCTTTGACGCTATCCAGCAGGCGCAGCGCGACGCCGAGATGGCTGCGCGCCTCCAGAGCGAGTACGACCACCGCGGGAGGACCGCGCGCCCGACCGTCAAGACCACCAAGAAAACGGTGAGGGTTTTAGTTCCCGCGACGGCGCGCCCGGGAGACAGCCTCGCCGTCAAGACCTCGTCAATGGGCAAGTTCGAGATCACGGTGCCGGAATGGGCGCGCCCGGATTCGCACTTTGACTGTCTCATTACCACAACCATCGAGATCGTTCCCCTGCAACGTACGCGACAAACGGCCAATAGAAACGCCTATCAACCCCCGCTCCCCCCCGACAACCTTCCGCCGGGCTGGGAGCGCGGCGCAACCCCCGACGGAGTCCCCTTCTACGTCGACCACAACACGCGCACTACGCACTGGGCTCCCCCTTCAACGCCCGCGCCCGCCCCGGCGTCGTCCGCTCCGGCGTCGTCCGCTCCGGCGTCGTCCGCTCCTGGGGAAGCCGCTCTCTCGCGTATGACCGAAGAGGAGATGCTTGCGGAGGCCATCGCGCGCTCCCTCCAAGATGCGCCGCCCGCCGAAGCGGAGGTCCCCGAAGATGACCCTCCTCAGGACTCGGACGCGCACGATGTTGTCGACGAAGTGCCCGCCGGCAGCGAGACCGACCTCCTCGGCCTCGGGGACCCCTCGCGCGACGATGGTCCGCAAACCCCGCCTCCCCCTCCTCAGGGCGACCACCAACAACCGCAACCGCCTGCCATTTGATTGAGAGGAATTGTGTGCGCAACGGACTACCACCACTACCTGTGGGTGCCGCGCCTCTCGAGTCCATCTGGTGGTACCCCAGCAGATCGGCCATTTTCACCTTCATTCTCACTCGAGCACCTTCCCCCTCACCTCGGACCAAGAGTCGGAGAAATCCTATTTCACAAACCCTTAACAAGAAGAAGAAGAAGAAGAAGAAGATCCCCTCCGCCCCCTCCCATTCCTCTCTTTTAAACCCCGGTTCAAATAAGATATATATCATCTCAGCTAAGGAGATGGGCGCAGTTCGCGTCCAATTCACCCACGTATAGATTGGGGGCTTCTCGAGCTCCACGCCATTATGTTTGGAGGGCAGTGTTATTTCTCATCGCGTAGAGCGCTTTTCTTTGGGAAGCGGAGTTTCTTTCGGTGGCGGAGGGCACCGGGTTTCGCATGGGCGAACAAAGCGGACTTCAATACACCGTGGAAGCACACACCATTGACTTTCCCCATCAACCAGGATTCGCATCGGATTCGCGAACCCGAGTGTATTTATTTGCCGGGGCAGCGTCGAGCATCAGTAACGAACAAAGCAAACACCAACCAGCGTAGTGGATTGTCTACGAGGCGCAATAGGAAGAGAACTGATTGATAACCTGCCTCCTTGACCTGTGCGGCGGCATTTAAGCTCGCACAGTGACCGGCGCCTTTGATCTGGACGAGGGCTTCCTAAATGCCTCTAGTAGGAGACGAGAGGCGAAAGACAGAGAAGGAACAAAAGGCTCAGTCTACGCGTAACACCGTCCTCAAAGGGCGGTGCGGCCCTCTTCCAATCATACTGCCGCCTAGAACGATGTCCATACCAGAGCCTGGTCACGACATGGAGCGTCCCCCTTACGTACGCCGACAACATCAGCGTATGGCTACCGAATGATGTGCCGAACGACAACGAAAAGCAAAATAACACAGGTTGGCGCGAACGTCCGCTCCCTTGAACAACGTAAGCAGCAGCGTCGAGAGGTGCTCTTGTGGTTACGAGCGCTGCGAGAGAGAGATCGACATGCTATGGAGTTTTTTTTGATAGGCTTTGTGATAGGCAAGAAAATAATCGTGTCTCGCCGCTTCAGGAATAAGAGGAATCATCCGATGAGCCTTTTATCGAGGCGCATTCTGGGTGAAGACCCAGTCACAATCCATCACTTCTAACTTAGACACGCAAGCACTCCGTAAATCGGTGACGCAGCCCATCCGAAATGGAAACAAGAAGAAGGAGCTGTCAAGACCCTTATTTATTACTCCCGAGCATCAAGATGACAATGCCAAAACTATAGGGGAAATTGACATGTACGAGACCTGAAATGATAGAGTAGGTGGAAACAAGACTCTCCTTCGTTATTACGCTGAATAACACTACCCATCATCACGGGCTTCATCACCGGCAATCATCAGAAAATCGCCGTGCCGGTTTATGACGAATGCGCCGACTGCGGAACAAATTAAATCGAAAGTATGGCCTCGCACATTCGATGAGGTATGTTTTAAGATGGTCAGCGAGGCACGTACTGTGCCTTGATAGCCAAAGAAATAGCCGGAGGTTCTGGAAATGACGCCGAGCATCGAAACAAAACCTCCTTCACGATTCTCTGAAAAAGGGTTGCACGCTGCAGCTGTACTCTACGGTGTTTTGCGGCTGACTTGCGATGTTGGGAGCTTTGCGCGATATTTGTCTTGATTCGCATTCCACCATCCATCGCTATCTTGACGGACTGTCATCGCCAGCGTTTCGGGAATAGGCTGAGCATTGTCTGGCGGGGTGACCCCGCTCAGTCTTACTCGTTAGAATATGTCGTCCGATGATCCCAAGAGCTGGATGCGACCTGGCGATCGCGGAACAAACCCGCAGCCCGGTAATGAGATGGAAAAAAGAGGAAGCAGCAGCGACGCTGGGTGATCAGCTGGAGCGTCTCATGGAAGAGTCGGGGAAAGACGTTGGTTCTTTTTGTTATACTCCTGCCGCATGTGCCGCTTGTGGCTGTAACCGCCTTTTTGGTGATATACAAGGAAGATGTCTGTGGGGAGAAGATACGAACCGCAAGCGGCTGAAAAAGTGCGAGAGCTACACTCGAGTCACGGAATCTGCCTCTTACCCGCAAGACCCGGATCCAGCTATCCAAGATCGTAATCTCTCGCGTCATGAAAAAGCTCAGTCTAGCACAACCGCCGCAACCAACCAAATTAAAGCCGCCCAGCCTATTGCTCCTCCCCAACATCACATCGCACAGAATACCAGTTAAAGTTGCACGTACCGCTATCGCTCTCGTACGATGACTAGAAATTATCAGAGGAGCAATACTCGCACGTCGACATCCAATGTTTCTAAATGACTCGAACTCGTCAAATCCCAGCGGTTCGATCGCTAATACCAGCGCTCGTGCAACATTCAAGACTCAGGTGAGCGAAGGAAACGCCCGTACAATTATATTGTATTCATCCAAAATGAATCGAATTCTTTAATGCAGGCCAGCCAGGCTATCGGTCGCAGCATTGAACTCGATTGGACCCTTTGGAATTGCGAACCCCTTCGTTCGCTCATCCCGGTAGACTTCTGGCAGACTGATAAGGGCCAACAACGTGCAGGCGGTTTTTTTCGTCTTCTTTACGTCAGATGAGTCGCGCGAAAAAGACGATTTTGAGACGAATGGAAATTCCTCGCCAGTCTTCTCAGCGAGGAACATTCGGATGATGCTCTGATGGTTTCGACAATTGCATCTTGCCAGCCTCGAGGCGAGCGCGCCGCTCATCATAGGATTTCAGGGGATGTTGAGCAGCGCTGCGGTCTTCATTTTGCCATGGGCGCCATTCAGATGAGATGAACGAAACGGCTTCCTAAGTTGATGGCCTTCGATGACACAGAACATCCGAACCTCACATTTATATGCTGATTGCTATCTACTCTAAGATTTTGCGACGATGCTTGTGAGATCGTCGCAGTAGGATTCGATAGCGGTCTTATGTCGTTAGAGGGTGCTGTGAACGTTTAGCTTCTCATAATGACACTATCTATCGCCAAAGCTTGCCGGCACGTCGTTCATTGCATGGTTTGTGTGGATCAAATGCTCGGAGTACTGAAATTGATTCTATTTTGCATTTCGATGGCCGCACCCACGGGGACGGAAGTTGCCAGGGGGCTTCGGGTAGGGCAACCCCGTCGTCATAGTGGCGTTGCCACATCTACGGACTTTCTACTAGGAGAGTGCCGGCTCTGGTGATCAAAACCATGACCCCATAACACTCAGGACATTCGTTCGTCAGTTCAAGAAACTTCGTTACCCTTCCGAAATGCACCTACAGGTACCGATCGTGTGAACCGTTTCATCGACGCGATTTTTGCGGGCCGCCGTTGACCAATACCAACATACGGATTGGACGAACCTCACTCGCTATGAAAATCATATTATTGCAAGATCGTTCCTGGAACAAAGATTTCCGCATTTCCCCTAGCATCAGATGGCAATGTAATCTACCGTCAGATTAAAATTTCCTTACAGCCGAGAGAGAACCGCCTCAAACTCGACGATGAGCCCGTGAAGATGTCAGGCGTAATTTTAATATCATCTCGTCACCACTGGTCACCAAAAGACAGAGAAATAAATTTTTGCGTAACGATGAAAATCAAAATAATTATTCGATTTACCCCTGGTGATCATGTTTTAGGTTCGTGCCTAAAAGGCACAACAACCGCGGCCAGGTTGGCGCGGTCTATTTGCGGTCATTTATTAATATTAAGCCAATTTCACCTCTACGAGACTCATGATACTCTCGATAATCATGATTACAGTGTAATGTAGTGATGAGCGCAACCCTCTCAAGTTTTAGTACAACACTAGGCGTCTCGCCGATTATCAGCACATTTGCTGCACATCTGCGTATTATGTCTTCCCACCGAGATCTTGGTAAATTCCGCATCTTCCACGTTAAAGCCCGCAGGTGGACGCGTTCGATCTATGTCTCTGTCGACGCTGACGTTCATGGAGAGTACGGCTACGACCTGTTATTCCCCAATACTTCACTGGTTTATTACGCAACAAAGATGATCGAGATTCCACCATGCCACTGGGCCACACGGCCTTCGACGCGAGTACAAAAAAACCCTCGAGGCCAACTTCTTATTTTGCAAGCCTTATGATAGGGTCGGATAAGAAAATTCGTACGAGCCGTTAACTATGTTTCAGTTTGTACTAAGACATACTCAACGGATCGCTGAGCTATGTTCATTTGTACTCAAGCAGTATGTGCCGCCACGCCGCGAGATCGTCGCGACGGAACTAGTCCCCATAGTGAAGTCGGCATCCTTTCGTCCCCTCACGCAAAAAAAGGAAAAAGCCCACGCGTTGTAGGACCCGTCGTTGCGGCGCGGGCTAGTCTCATTTTCCTAACTACTAATCGACAGATGTTTGTCTGTCTGTCTCTGTGGGCGGACGTTTCCGGACGGTCCGTTAGAAGTGCTTGCTTCCTACACGCGGAAGACCAGAGGGGAAGGACCGGGGGAAGAGTCGCGAAGCCCAACGTTCGCGGCATTTTCAAACCAAAGCATAGCGTGAGGATATATAGATGCGACGCCAAAGCCAAAGCCGAGCCAAACGTCCGACGCCCCAAAGTCGTAGGACGCGACCAAGTCGTGGACGACCAAGTCGAGGAGGTCGCCAAGTCGAAAGCGGGGTGCGACCAAGTCGTGGACGACCAAGTCGAGGAGGTCGCCAAGTCGAAAGCGGGGTGCGACCAAGTCGTGGACGACCAAGTCGAGGAGGTCGCCAAGTCGAACGCGGGGTGAGTCCGACGGACGTAGTCTATATATATACGCGGATCGACAAAACATGAGCGGCGCCGCGGTTCCCAGCGGAACCATCGGGAGCGCAGGAATGTCTGGAGACCGCGACCGAGCTCGAACGAACGCGATTCGGCACTTCAATGCTTTCGCCAACGGCAAAGGCGACCGGCCCCGGGGCCCCTTCAGCGATGTGGACGTTGCGGTCTTGGCGGCGCCCAGGGTTTGGGAACGCTTCGCCTTCTATCTCGTCGAGGAAACGAGCCTCGGAACGACGAGCATCCTCGACATTTTGGGCATCGTCCTCCGGGCCGCCAAGACCAGGTTCGACGTTCGGGGAGCGGCGGCGGACGTCAAAGACTTCTTCATGTGTCTCAACTCGGATTCGCGCTCGGAATGGGCCGTCTGGTATCGTGGTATACGCCACAACATCCAGCGCATCAAGTCTCAACGCTCGATGGCGGCGGGCGAAGATGAGGACCACACGGCTCCAGCTATCTACCCTTGCCAAATTGACCGCATTGTCCGGGCCTACGCTCGGAAGGGCAGCCAGGAATCCGCCAAGCGCATCCACACGATCCACGGCCTCTGGATGGCAGGGGCTCGATCGAGCGAGCCCAGGTGGATGGCGCTAGGAAACGTGGGACGCTTCGACGTCCAGTTCAACGCGTGGTTCATCACGGTGCCGCAGTCCAAGGTCTCGAAGACCAAGCTCACTGCCTGGATTGCGGGGAACGGGTGGGAACGCTGCATTCTTACGTCCTTTGCCGACAACATGGTCCTCAATCGCCTCGAAGTCCAGGAGGACGACGGCACTCGCTGGCTCTTCCCCGACCTTGTCAACACCGACAGCTCCGCGAAGAGGATCGGGCGATACGTCAAGGACCTGTTGCCGCATTCCTCAACGGCGGCCCGAGGCTCGCGTGCTCGCAGCTTCGAAGCCGTCGAAATTACTGGCGGCGACGACAAGCCTCCCGACAACGCCTCCGCGGCTAGCTTCCGCCACGGTGTCTGCGAGTATCTTGCCGGCTCGTTGGCCCTCGAGCACTGCGTAATGGTGACGGGACACGAGCTTCGCTCTGTCTCAGCATTCTTCGAATACTTCCGGAAGTTGAACTGCCAAGTCATGCCGGGCGCTATCATCCTCGCGGGCTGGCGCAAGCCGGCTTGGAGCCAAATACCCCGCGGTCCCGTGCCGGCGTCCATCGACGTCATCCTCGCCCTCGGCGTTGACCCCGACAAGCTCGTCGATGTCATAAAAGCCGTGCTTCAGATCGACACCCAGTACCCCGAAGAATATCAACGCGACGGGAAGCTGTGGAGCCTCATCACGGCGGCCTTCGCCAGCATCGTCATGTACTACCCCGAGCGGCAGGACGGTAATTATTTCCTGTTCGTTAACCTTAAGCTTCGAGACGCCGTCAATCATATCTTTAGTACCCAGTACGGCGCGCCCGACGCCGTCCTTCGCCAATGGAGCCGCAAAATTCGCTCTGCGTTCGACGAGGCCAACCTTCACCTCACAGGCCGCTGGATCTCGGGCGATGAGGATCGTGAGATGGCTCGCCAGCGCAACGAAAACCGCGAGCTCCACGGAAAGGTCGATCAACTCCACGGAAAGTTCGATCAACTCCACGGAAAGTTCGATCAACTGCAGATGATGGTTGGGTGCCTGCTCGATAACTTTGGAGTCGCGCTGCCAGCCCAACCACCGCAACTGCAGCCAATCGAGCCACCGGAGCAGCCACTCCTGCCGCCTCCACCGGCGCTGCCGCCTCCAGCAGCGCACAACCCCGTCGCTCCGCTTCCACCACCGCCGCCGCCTCCCGCGATGGCATCGGCGTCGGTCCCGGCCTTGGCCCCGGCCCCTGTCGTGCCTCAGCCCGAGCGGATCGTGAATGCACCAATCCCCGCACCGGCGCCCACAGCCGTTGTCGTGCCCCCGCCCACGCCGGCGGCAGTCATGCCGCCTTTGGTCATGCAATCTTGAGGCCCTCTCCCACCCTCCGTCTTCCCGGCCTGCACTCACGCGACCGCTCCTCCAACAGCCAACAACATGCTCGTGCGTTCCAGCGCAGCACTCTCATTCGACCTCGACAAACTCAGTGGCGTCGCCGCCGTGGATGTCGTTGTCGGGTGGTTAGGACATAAATTGCCTCCCACCAGGACACGCCAGGACAAGAGACGCTGCGAGAATCTGCTCAAGTATGTCAGGTTTATGGGAACCGACGCCGAAATCAAGGGATTGGCATCGTCGAACATGGAAATTGGCAAAAAGCGCGCACTTGCCACCAAACTCCTCGGCTTCGTACGCCGCTACCTTGCGATGTTGTACATGAAGCACAAGAACCCATCGGATCCGATGCCCAAGGCCTTCGAAGCGAAGGGCGGCATGAAGGCCAACTACATCGACGACCGAGTCAGTCAGATCTCCAAACTCCCCGGAATCTCTCGCCGGAATTTCCCAATCTCAAGAGCAAACTTCCAAAATTTCCGAAAGGAGATCGACGACACGTTCGACCACGATTTCGCCCCCGCTGCCAAACGGCCGCGCATCGCGAGCAGCAACTAATCCGAACACCGCGAGCACGCCCTGGAACCGCCCTAAGCCGCCGGCCGTCCGAGGCCGGGGGAACAAGCTGACATTAACAAGTAAGAAGAGCATCACCCATCGGTTAGCAACCTCGGGCCGACCCCGTAGCCTCGTGCCAGAAGGCCGCGAAAGGGTCCTTCTACGCGGCGCGAGCCGCCGGTGTCGAAGAAGCGGCTTTAGCGGCGCGGAGGTGCCGAGACGCCGGAGGGCTCCACAAAAGCCGCCGGCGGCACCGGAGAAGCCGCCACGGCGCTGGAGGGCGCCACGGCGCTGGAGGGCGCCACTAAAGCCTTCGGCGCCGCCAAAGCCGCCGGGGCCTCCGGCGGCGGCGTCACCGGCGCCGCCAAAGGCGCTGGCGCCTTCGGCGCCTTTCGCGCCTCCAGCGCCGGCCCCGAAGGCTTCGGCGCCTCCTTCGGCGCCTTCGGCGCTTTGGCGCCTT
The DNA here is from genome assembly GCA_029834535.1 of Chrysophaeum taylorii. Lineage (NCBI taxonomy): Eukaryota > Pelagophyceae > Pelagomonadales > Pelagomonadaceae > Chrysophaeum > Chrysophaeum taylorii. Next base: position 86,874 of record JAQMWT010000099.1, read on the forward strand.
CGGCGCTTTGGGGCCTTCGGCGCCTTCGGCGCTTCGGCGCCTTTTCGCCACCTTTTCGGCGCCTTCGGCGCCTTCGGCGCCTTTTCGCCACCTTTTCGGCGCCTTCGGCGCCGGCGCCTCCGGCGCCGGTACTTTTTTTTCCGGCACGGGGGGTCCGGAAATGTGAAGAAGCTATGACACTTACCCCTGCACCACGTATCCAGTATCCTTACGTCTTTCTCTTATCGCTAGTCTAACGCCTCATACCATTCGTAACATGGTTCCAGGTGTTCGTCATCGAACGCCCTGAGCTTGACTTCACGGACAACAGCGACTCCTCCTCGGCTTCAGTTCATTGCTACGTGTTCGGTTCGTTATCGTTTATCATGTTCTCGATCGAAATTAAGGATACCAAGATTTCGCAAAAACTCGATGCTTTCAGTGGTGAGCGACATCTTTTTCACCAATGGACCCGGCGCCTGGAAAACATGATCATTTCCACCGGTGATCGCATTATCTTGACCACTGACACTTGGACTAGCATTTCCGCTTCTGGCTGCTCTGAAGAAGACTTTCGCGTCAAGCAACAACGTTGATATCCATGAAAACCGCGACATGAACTTCACGCGAACAACATGACAACCGCGACATGAACTTCACGCGACTTTACAAGCGCATTACCGATGTCTACATGGGCCGTGGGGATTGCGTAGTGAACTTCCTCAACAAGTTCATCATCGGAGTATACAAGTTGCTCAGCATTTTACCTATCACCGGAGTTCAAGTTGCTCGGCATTGTACCTGATCCGACGCACCCTCGAGTGTGTCCTCGCGTTTGACTACGTGCATCGTGCTTCAAGCCTTACTGGCTTTGTTTTATCGTCTCGCGTTTCGTACCGATGAATGTGGTTCTACCCTTGAGAAGTTCAACAACAACGATGAATGTGGTTCTACCCTTGAGAAGTTCAACAACAACCAATTTCGATGGCATGCACAACCACTTCCGCCGCGCTATCCGCCGCGTCGTCAGCCACGACTTCAGACTCTTCCAACTGACCTACCCTAGACGCTCCCCTTTCCCAACAACCTGGCTCTACTCGATTCCGACGCACTACCCGATGTCCTTTTGGCGGCTGCAAGGATCACTTTAAGGGGGACTGCCGCAAGTTTCAAAGTTCCGAGCTATTCCACGACAACGCCCTACCCACCATCGCCGTTTTTCTCAACAGCGCAGCACTTTCAAGATAATTCCAAGTCAGCGTGTGTACCGCCGAATGTCTGATGCAAGCACATCAACAGCCCCATCCCACGGAAGCCCCTCGTTTTTGTTTTTAGCTCCCATTGCACAGGCGCCTCGTTCTGTATTTTCCGCTATTCGTTGCTCCACCCCTCGTTCTGTATTTTCCCCTCGTCGTTGCTCCTCTCCTCGTTCTGTCTTTTCCCCTCGTCGTTGCTCCCCTCCTCGTTCTGTATTTCGCCTATTCGTTGCTCCACTCCCCGTTGTACATTTTCAGCTATTCGTCGATCCACTCCTCGTTGTGCTTGTCGGTTTTGGTAAAACCAGCGAATCACGTTCCATCGCTCATTTCACCTGCCACAACTAAGCTGTGCCTCTCAATTTTTCGCGTGCGCAGTTTTCGTGCTTCCTATGTGGTTGGATCGCTTATCTTCGGGATCCTAGACAAACGCTTCTTTGCTGTGTGATTTGTGGTTCTCCTTCACCCACTATCGCTTTTTCGCCGCTTTTCTGACCTTTAAAATTCGGTTTTGCTATCGACGTGAATTCCGTGCTCAGCACCCGCGACGCTATCTGCAATGTTCTTACGTGCCACTGCGACGCTATCTGCAAGCTATCTGCAACGTTCTTACGTGCCACAACTGTTTTGCCACTGTCGCCAACTTCTACCGCAGTCTATTCGAGTATGACGAGCGAAGCTCGCCGCTTGCTCCTCCAACGTTGGCCCCATATGGCAATTTCGTTCTTGCGACTGCGAAAACGGGCCACTTTCTTATCTGTCACAGCAGGCTGGCATACAGCAGCCTGGTCTACCTGTGTTCGTTCCTTACACCGCAGGCGCGTCCGAAGTCTTCCAATTTCGCGTACAGGACGCGGTCGTGCCCATGGCAACTTGCTCGCGCCATAACACCCAAACACCCAACGTTCGTATCAAACCTGCTTACGCCTGTTTTTGCTTCTGTCGACTCCAACCATCGTCATAACCTGGTCACCATGCACCATGCAACCTATCTGCCCAAAGGCAACGTTCTCATCAGACGTCTGGTACACCGCCATCATATGTACCAGCTTGTGTTTCCGCTATCTTTGCCCCGCTGCGACAATCGTCTAACGCTCGTCTAAGGCACGTCATCCCAGGCGCCTTTGTCGCTATTGTTCTTCAGACCTCGATTTTGCTGACAGTTTCACTTACCGATTTCCTGCAATGTCAACCACCGAAGGAACTTCAACGTTGTTCTGACTTTCTCGAATCACGCTTCCAAGCTCTCGTCTATTGTTGCCCCATTGTCACCTGTTCCTGCTGTTGCCCCCTTGTCCGCTGTTGCCCCCTTGCCCCTTGTTTGATGAGAATGCGCCGGTTTCACTGGGACTGATCACCCCATCACGTGAACCGACCATTCTACGAGCTCGAGAGAACACAACCGAAAGTGCAAAAGAGAGAAAACAACAGAAAGTGCAAAAGAGCACCAAAGAGAGAAAACAACAGAAAGTGCAAAACAAAGTCGCGCCAAACGGGGCCGACCGCGCAACGTCGACCAACCCGCGTTACAACAACCAACAAACTTTTTTACGGGCCATTCTGTTTCATCCTGTCACAATGTTGATACGGGCCATTCTGATGTTGATACGGGCCATTCTGATGTCGATACGGGCCATTCTGTTTCCTCCTGTCACGATGTTGATTCTGTTTCCTCTGTCGCTTCTGTTTCCCCCTGTAACTCCTTGTATGTCTCTTCTGTTAGCTTTTGTTTGTTAGTTCATTAGGTCTTCCTTCCCCTTTGTTTAGCTAACACCCTTGTTGATCCTCATGCACACGTTTATTACTCTGCTTCCGAAGAAATGTCTCAGTATCAGACCTTGACGAAACGACTATCCGACCAATCCTAAGCGTCCTGGCTGGTTGCAAGCCATCGCTAAAGAATACAGCTCTCTTGGTCAGCTTGGTTGCTGGGATGTTATGCGCCTTCCTTCGACGTTTTCTGGCAACATTTGTACCCTCAAGTGGATCCTCCGCAAGAAGTATGACTCTGGCCGCTTCAAATCGTACAAGGCTCGCCTTGTCGTCCGCGGTTACACCCAGGTTCACGGCATTGATTATCATGACACCTACTCACCGGTTGCCAACATCGTCACGATCCGTTTCTTTCTGATCTTTGTCGCTGTTCATGACTGGGATTTGCACAAGTTGGATGTCAGCTCCGCTTTTATTCAAGCTCCCATTGACGAAGACATCTATGTCTGGCCACCCGAAGGCTATGCTCCTCGCCAACCCACCGATGGTTTCAAAATCGTTTACAAGCTCCGTCGCTCTTGGTATGGTTGCAAACAAGCTTGTCGTAATTGATGGCTTTATTTGGCACGCTTTCTCGTCAATGACTGTGGCTTCGTCCGCGGATCTGGTGACACTTGCCATTACAAGCTCGTGCTCAATTCTACCGTCGTTCTACGTCTCGTTCTGGTCGTTGATGATCTTCTTGTGGCGCACCCTCGTCATTGCATTGGCCATTACCAAGCCTTTTTCCTCCGTTTCCGCGCTTTCACTGACGTCAATGAACTCGATCTCACCTCTTACGTTGGTCTTCGCATTACGCGTGTCCCTTTTTCGCCGTATTGTTGGCTGTGTCCTCTTCATCTCCATCATGACTCGCCCTGATATCACTTGGTCCGTCAATCAGTGTGCGCGTTCCCCCCCACAATCCTGGTAAACCCCACTGGCACGCTTGGCACGCTTTATCCCACACTCTGCGTTATCTCAACGGTACTCAGGATCTTGCCCTTGTTCCTGGTCGCGATTCTACCCTTCGTCTCTGTGGTTATTCCGACTCCCGCTGGGCCGACGACCCTGATGACCGCCACTCCACAACTGTTTCTTTGTTTTCTCTGCTGGCTCTATGATCGCCTACTGCTCCCGATCGCAGTACTTACTTGCTCGCTCTTCTTTTGTTGCTGGCTCTATATAGCCTACTGCTCCCGCTCGCAATACTTACTTGGTCGTTCTTCTTTCGAAGCTGAATTGCTTGCTCTTTACGCTGCTACTGCTGAGCTCTCTTGGCTTCTCAAACTTTTTGATGACTTTGATCTCCCTCGTCACACGGTCCCAATGTATGTTGATAATAGCACCACCGTCACCCAAGTTCGTCTCCAATGTCTCACACGGCGCACCCGCCATATTGACATTCGCTTTTACAGTACCGCCGAGTACCATCGCAACCACATCATCGATCTCAAGCACATACCCCGCCTTAACAATCTTAGCGACATTTTCACCCGCAGTACGGAAACTCCTTCCTTCCTCCGGCTTCGTGCTCGTTACCTCACTTCGTGATCTTCGCCCTGATCTCTGTTGTCTCTTTTTCTTGCCACAATGCCTCTGTGACGTCTTCCTCAAATGTGACGTCTTCCTCAAAGCTTCTCCTCTGTGAGCGTCTCACTTACTTCTTTTTCCTTCTTTTCCAGCACCTGTGTGAGGACCTCACTTACCCCTTTTTCCTTTTCCTTCTTTTCCAGCACCTGTGTGAAGAAGCTATGACACTTACCCCTGCACCACGTATCCAGTATCCTTACGTCTTTCTCTTATCGCTAGTCTAACGGCTCATACCATTCGTAACAGGAAACGTCCGTTTTTCTGTCTGTCCCTCGATTTAGGGTAAGGATCAGGTAGACGCGAGAGTAAGGATCAGGTAGGCGCGAGAGCCAGACAGTGATCGTCCAAGCCGTCTACGGCGACCTCGCAGACTATTTCCACGACCCGCGGCGGCTCTTTCAGCGCGCCATTCTCACGCCCCGTCGAAACGATGTCGTCGATGCTGACAACGCGCGCATGACCGCGGCCTTTTTTTCCCGGAGACGAGGCGTCGGAGTTCTTTTCGGCTGACTAGGCTGGGTCGGAAGACGACGCCTCGCTCTTTACAGTCGAGTTTTGAACTCCCTGACAACCAACGGCATGCTGACTTTGATCGCGAGCTTAATGTCTTCGCAACCTCGACCCGTCGCACGGCCACTGCAACGGTACCAGATACATGATCGATCGTGTCGTTGTCACCGAGGCTCCTCCAACCTGTATCGCTTAAGGCCCGCCTACGCCAAACGATCAACAAGAGCCAGGGCCAGACGCCCCGCGAGGTCGGCGTCCTCTTTCCCAAGCCCGTCTTCTGCCACGTCCAGCTCTACGTGGCTCTCTGTCGATCGGCATCCCCGAGGATATACTCATCTGGGTCGACGACTCCACCCTACCCCACACGTGCTGCGCAATACCGATAAGCCCCCTCCCGGCGTCTACACGCGCACTGTAGGTGAACTTACTGGGACCAGGTGAACTTACTGGGGTTTGAGATTGGGACTAGGTGAACTGAGTGACCAGGTGAAACTGGGACCAGGTGAACATACTGGGGTTTTTAAAGTAAAGGGTTTTTAGAGCAAACTCAAAGGTTGGCGGCGCGTGCGGATCAAAGCAGCTTAGATTGGCGGAGGCGAGAGCGACGAGCTCAAAGGAGTTGGCGTGAGCTGGGTGAACTTACTGACCAGGTTAACTTATACGAAACTTACTGGGACCAGGTGAACTTGCTGGGGTTAGAGATTGGGACTAGGTGAACTTACTGGCCCGCACTTGTGTTTGTCTGTTTGTTTGTCTGTTTGTTTGTTTGTCTGTCTTTAAATGTCGACTGCTAAGAGGGGGGGGTGTGTGTGGGGAGCATGAAGGATGTGGGTGGGTTTGTGGGGTATGAGGGATGTGCCTGACGGGCGGAGATAAGTACGCGGGACCTAGTCGGGGTCATCGCCGAGGCGTGGGGCAGGCGAAGAGAGGACGGGCCCCGCCCGTAGGTCGTACGCATGCTGCCGCCGGACGTATGTGCGACGAAGGGTGACGTCCTGCTGGGATCGGGCGGCCTGGGCGGGGTTCGTTTGTCTGTCCCTCGATTTAGGGTAAGGATCAGGTAGACGCGAGAGTAAGGATCAGGTAGGCGCGAGAGCCAGACAGTGATCCTCCAAGCCGTCTACGGCGACCTCGCAGACTATTTCCACGACCCGCGGCGGCTCTTTCAGCGCGCCATTCTCACGCCCCGTCGAAACGATGTTGTCGATGCTGACAACGCGCGCATGACCGCGGCCTTTTTTTCCCGGAGACGAGGCGTCGGAGTTCTTTTCGGCCGACTAGGTTGGGTCGGAAGACGACGCCTCGCTCTTTACAGTAGAGTTTTCAACTCCCTGACAACCAACGGCATGCTGACTTTGATCGCGAGCTTAATGTCTTCGCAACCTCGACCCGTCGCACGGCCACTGCAACGGTACCAGATACATGATCGATCGTGTCGTTGTCACCGAGGCTCCTCCAACCTGTATCCCTTAAGGCCCGCCTACGCCAAACGATCAACAAGAGCCAGGGCCAGACGCCCCGCGAGGTCGGCGTCCTCTTTCCCAAGCCCGTCTTCTGCCACGTCCAGCTCTACGTGGCTCTCTGTCGATCGGCAACCCCGAGGATATCCTCTTCTGGGTCGACGACTCCACCCTACCCCACACGTGCTGCGCAATACCGATAAGCCCCCTCCCGGCGTCTACACGCGCACTATAGGTGAACTTACTGGGACCACGTGAACTTACTGGGGTTAGAGATTGGGACTAGGTGGACTGAGTGACCAGGTGAAACTGGGACCAGGTGAACATACTGGGGTTTTCAGAGTAAAGGGTTTTTAGAGTAAACTCAAAGGCTGGCGGCGCGTGCGGATCAAAGCAGCTTAGATTGGCGGAGGCGAGAGCGGCGAGCTCAAAGGAGTTGGTGTGAGCTAGGTGAGGTGAACTTACTGGGGTTAGAGATTGGGACTAGGTGAACTTACTGGCCTGCACTTGTCTTAACTACTAATCGTGTTTGTGTTTGGGACTAGGTGGCATGTGGGGTGGGTTTGTGGGGTAGTTTGTGCCTGACGGCGGAATCGCGGGACCTAGTCGGGGTCATCGCCGAGGGGAGGCGAGAGTGGGCGCCCGTCGCATGCTGCCGCCGGACGTATGTGCGACGAAGGGTGACGTCCAGCTGGGATCGGGCGGCCTCGATTTAGGGTAAGGATCAGGTTGGCCCGCGGAGGCAGACAGTGATCGTCCAAGCGGTCTACGGCGACCTCGCAGACTGTTTCCACAACCCGCGGCGGCTCTTTCGGCGCGCCATTCTCACGCCCCGTCGAAACGATGTTGTCGATGCTGACAACGCGCGCATGACCGCGGCCTTTTTTTCCCGGAGACGAGGCGTCGGAGTTCTTTTCGGCCGACTAGGTTGGGTCGGAAGACGACGCCTCGCTCTCAAGAGTCGAGTTTTGAACTCCCCGACAACCAACGGCATGCTGACTTTGATCGCGAGCTTAAAGTCTTCGCAACCTCGACCCGTCGCACGGCCACTGCAACGGTACCAGATACATGATCGATCGTGTCGTTGTCACCGAGGCTCCTCCAACCTGTATCCCTTAAGGCCCGCCGACGCCAAACGATCACCAAGAGCCAGGGCCAGACGCCCCGCGAGGTCGGCGTCCTCTTGGCGAAGCCCGTCTTCTGTCACGTCCAGCTCTACGTGGCTCTCTGTCGATCGGCAACCCCGAGGATATCCTCTTCTTGGTCGACGACTCCACCCTACTCCACACGTGCTCCGCAATACCGATAAGCCCCCTCCCGGCGTCTACGCGCGCACTGTAGGTGAACTTACTGGGACCAGGTGAACTTACTGGGGTTTGAGATTGGGCCTAGGTGAATATAGTGACGAGGTGAACTTACTGAGACCAGGTGAACTTACTGGGGGGTTTAGAGTAAACTCAAAGATTAGCGGCGTGTGCGGATCGAAGCAGCTTAGATTGGCGGAGGCGACAGCGACGAGCTCGAAGGAGTGGTGTGAGCACGAGTGGGTTTACGCCGAACTTACTGGGGTTAGAAATTTGGACTAGGTGAACTTACAGGTGAACTTACTGGGACCAGGTGAACTTACTGAGGGGTTTAGAGTAAACTCAAAGATTAGCGGCGTGTGCGGTTCGAAGCAGCTTAGATTGGCGGAGGCGACAGCGACGAGCTCGAAGGAGTGGTGTGAGCACGAGTGGGTTTACGCCGAACTTACTGGGGTTAGAAATTTGGACTAGGTGAACTTACAGGTGAACTTACTGGGACCAGGTGAACTTACTGAGGGTTTAGAGTAAACTCAAGATTAGCGGCGTGTGCGGTTCGAAGCAGCTTAGATTGGCGGAGGCGACAGCGACGAGCTCGAAGGAGTGGTGTGAGCACGAGTGGGTTTACGCCGAACTTACTGGGGTTAGAAATTTGGACTAGGTGAACTTACAGGTGAACTTACTGGGACCAGGTGAACTTACTGGGGTTAGAGATTGGGACTAGGTGAACTTACTGGCCTGCACTTGTTATTATTATTAGTCTTCGTTGTTGTTGGCAAAAACGAATAACTCTTTCCAGCGGAAGGACACGCTAATATGTGGACAAAAAAGGCCGACGACGCTACGGTCGCACCAAGGTGCCATCCAAAACAGGTCACGGGAGCCGGCAGAACTCACTTCAACATCGACGGCACAAGCAACTAGGATACTAAGAAGAAGCGAGAGCCCGCATGCGCTCTCTCCCGCATGCGGCCGAACCAAGGACAGCTTCTTCGTGTCAAGCTTACTACTACAAGACACCCTCGCCAACGAAAGCGACGGGCCAGAATAGTGTGCGGCTCGCAAACGAGCTTGGGGTGGTGAAGACGAGCTCGAGAGAGCGCCGCGACGCTACGCGTCTAGTTCGCGAGCTACCTCAAAAGGCCGCTCGCCGCAGGGGCATCGTCCGGTGGTTCACAACGAAGCGGCCTTTTCCTGTCCGAAGCGGGCGAAAGTCCGCTTCCTGGCCATCTAAGAAGACGCAAAATCAAGAAGAAGAACAAGATGGTCGCCATCCTCAAACGCTGCTTCAATCCACGTCGCGCGTTCACGAGCGTCGAGACAAAAATTGCTGTTTCGAGAGAGAATAAATGCGAGTAGTTGCTCGCCCTTCTGACGGTCTGCGACGTGGACCGCGTATAGCGGTATAAAAGTGTGTATGGGCGGCTTCTCCGGATTAGCCTATTTGGACCATACACTTCTCGCTACATAAAGCTGTAGTAACCGCCACACCGCGCACCGCGCAGGTCGCCGGCCTCGTGGTGGCCGTTTGCAAGTCCGTTAGTTAATTACGGGATGCGGCGCGCGCTCCATACGCGGCGAATCGTGCTGCCCCGGCACGGCGAAGCCGTGTGCGCTTTGGGCACGAGCGAGGCGTGCATCCGCGCGATCGCCGAGTACCAGCCCCGGCGGGCGTCGCTGGCTTTTGTCGTTGCCGCCTGCGACGCCGCTCTCCGGCGAGTTCTCGAGAGCCGCGAACTGACCGCATCGAACATCGTTGGCTGCGTGGAGCCCGGGGCCTTCGCCCCCCCCAGCGAGGCGCTGGTCGCGAGCGTCGACTGTGGCGACGGCGTCGAACCCTTTACCTTTGATTCGCAGCAGGGGGCGCTCCCGGACATGGGCCGAGCGAGACTCGCGGACGCGCTAGAGCCAGACCGAGCTCCCCATTTCATTATCTTTGCCGGCCGCCACCACGACGACCTCCTTCGGTCTTTCGCGCGTCGCGTCGACGGTCTCTTTCCGCGCGGCTCGTGCGCGGGGGTCCTCGTCAGGGGGAACGACGCCCGCCCGGGACGCCTCGTTCACGCGCGCAGACGCGTCCCCGGTGGTAACCGCCGCGCGGGCCGCCTCCGCGTCCACGCCGCCGACGGCGCCGCGGTCGGTGTTGCGCTCCTCCCCAAACACGAGGCGATAGACCACGGCGATCTCGCGGACGCGGCCAACCTCGTCGCCTCGCTCCTTTTTGGCGGACGCGCTCGCCGGTTGTGGGCCGCCGGCGACGGCGTCTTGGGGACCGAGGACCAGCGCGTCCTGGCGACCATGATGCGCTTCTACCAGGCCTTTGACGACCGCGATCTCGCCACGATGGCGAAGTTGTGGACCTCGGACGACCCCCCCACCATTCTCCCCTCGGTCGCCCACCCCGGCCGAGGGATGGTCCAGGGCCGCGATAACGTTCTCCGCGCCTGGCGCGCATTCCTCAGCCACACCCACGACTTTGACGATCACGACTATTCCTTGGGCCTCGACGTTCAGCACGTCCGTCTCCACGTGAGCAAAACCCTCGCCTACGCTACCTGCCTCCAGTCCATACACGCCGACGGCGCCGTCCAGACCACCAACGTCTTCCTCAAACACAAACAGGCCGACGATTGGCGCATCGCCCATCACCACGCATCCCTCAACTTTGAAGACGACGACGACCTCCTCGACGAATCCAACGACATCAAAATTGTTGGCGCCGAATACCTCTAGCCCGCGATCGCCCCGCCCCTTCCTTACACTACCTTCCTTACACTACCTTCCTTCGGGGTCACGTCACAACCAGCCCCCCACCTCCTTGTTGTTGGCGCCCTTTCCTAGTACTAGCGCCTACGTATTATTATAACCCTCTTCCTCCGTCGGTTACCGCGATGTGCGTTCAAGTCAATCTAGTCATCATCGACATCGAGGGGCGCCTCTTGTGTTAATTTAAGTAGACGTCGGGGCGCCTAGGGATCCGGAAAGGGCCTAGATTGCCACGAACAAAAAATCCCTAGTTGGAGGGAGATCCGCCCCCTCTCTCGGACGGGGCTTGGTGGCTACGCGCGTACGTATGATATAACTTCGGGCCGGAATTCGCGTGGGCTCCTCCTCCTCCTCCTCCTCCTCCTCTGGTACATCTTTCATCATCATCATCCGCGCCGTATCTCACTCCTCTGGAAGGAATGAGCGAGCGAACCCAAAAGGTATTTCGACGAGAGATTCCCGCATATCTTCCGATGCTTGAGAATGTGCTTTGGGAGCTTCACCGTGCACATCATCGACCCAAACAGGGGGAAAAAAACGCGACAGAGAACACGGCATGTTGAAACGGACGACGGTGCAATACACGAACGCGAGGGCTGCGGTGATCAACACGGCGCGAGCGAGAAGACGATCTCCACAAGCCAAAGCGACCAATTGCTTTCTGATGGGCTCGTACTGGGCCAAGTATTCATTCATTCATTCATTCATTCATTCATTCACCCGAGAAGTCGTCGTTGTATGGTCGCGACACGTCGTAGTTGGCGTGTCATCGGTACGGTGGCAGCCCGGTCCTGCCGACAGGGCGGCAGTCTTGACAGCCGGTGCCGAAGTCGCAGTACGTCGGCAGATCGTAGCGTCCATCCTCGCCTGCGCCGAGCAACAGCATCAGGAATAGGTCAGAATTCGTGAGAGTCGGTCACGCTGATCCTCGTTGAATCCGTCGCGCGCATGCCCGCACGAGTCTTCGCGCAATATAGTTCTATAACGGCGTGCAGGGTCTAGCTTCAGACCTCCGAAGATAAGATACCCCCTCTGTGGCGAAACAGTAGGATGCCCAAGGGAGCGAGGAGAGTGCAGGACGCGCGACGCAAGGAGGTGCGCGTGTCTTGGATGCGTCTTATGAGTGAGTTGACCTCTGCGTAGCTCGCGCTGGAATCGCTGCACCTGTTCTGCGTCGAATCGAATCGGAAGCGACGGCCGAGACGCGAGAGTCCTGACTTCAAGGTCGTCGTCAAGGTGATGGAGTGGTGGATTGGCGACGAGTGGCGTAAGGCGACCATGGAGCAGCAAGATCGGTACCTTCGCAGCGCGACGCAGTGGCAGAACCAGCGCTTCAAGCGAAGTCGTCATCGTCTCGTCGACGACGACATCCTCGAAACGCGCGTCGGGATCCTCCTGCAGATGGCGAGCGGCGGCCAGCCGGTCGCCCCCCAGAGAGCTGCGCTCCTCCCGCATTTCCGCGGATCGGCCCGCGACTGGGCCTCCCGCCTCGGACTCCCTCCGTGCGACAGCGTCGAGACCTGCCACGCGCACACGATCGCGTGCGGTCACCAACCCGTCAAGGTCCTCTCCACGGAGGGTACGACCTCGCTCGGTTTTGTGATGAGCCGCGCTTCCTGCTGCGCCGCTTCGGGACACCTTCTCTGCGACGTCCACTCTGGAAACCACTCCAAGATCGCGGGACGGCAACCCTCTACCAACGTTCCGATGATGCAGTACTCCACGGTCGCGCACGGCGACCACATTGACTTCGTCGTCGACGGACACCTCACGCACCCGACCTCGGAGAGGCTCGACGACGGCGAGGTCAAATGGGCACATTGCGGTGAGCTCATCGAGCTCGACCAAGACACTATCGCCGACATGTACGATATCCTTGCCTGAGTTAGACCCCCCGCCCACCTGTCATTGTCAAAAAAAAAGGTAGGATTGTAAACAAAGGAAAGACAAGAACACGCTGAGACGAAGGTAGTGCCGCTGCCGGTCCCACCTATCTGAAGCATTGGGCAATTTTCAAGCCCGCCGCAGTGCAAAAAAAAACAGACCGGCGCAAATTGATTTAACACGTGTTCTGTCTGGAACGCGGAGGGGAAATTTGCCACAAATGGGAGACATCGACGGCTCACGCGAAGCCCAAGCCGCACTACTACTACTGCGTTTAAAGCAGACGCGGCACCAATACCCACTGGAGCGGAGCACCCACCACCGGGTCTTGCGCGAGCGCAGAAGACTCGGCCTGCAGCCCATATGACCAAAAGTAAGCAAAAGAATCAAGCGCAACAAACACGCTTGTTTTAACTCTCATTCCTCTTTTCCTCAATATCGGTGACGCCCGCCTCTTTTGTCTGTCAATTTCTGCGTCGTTTGTTGTGGTACTCCATCATCGTTCCGGCACTTCAAAAGTTGCCCGCCAAAAATTATGTGTACCCACCTTCCTCTCATGGCGGGCGGTGGTTTGTTGCTTACCAGCGGCGTCGTCCGTCTTCTTGGCGTCGTTTTTTTGGTGTTTTTTTTTGCTCGTCTTTGCTTGTGCAGCTCGGCGTTGCGCGTCTTCGTGAATATGGGCATGTGGATTTCGACCCTCTGCCCTTGCTGTTTTGGACATCTCGTTGTAGGCAGGTGTGTATGTCCTTCATGGTTCGAGCCACGCAGATTTATTTTCTCGTGGTGCAATTATTAGCCGCCACCAGGCAGCATTCATTAACTGCGGTTTTGTCGTTGTTCCTGAAATCGCACGCCTCGATGTTGTCGCCGGTCTGGTTCTTTCTTTCAAGTCGCTTTTATTATCTTTTACTTGTACAATCGCATCTATAACTTTGGCGCGCGCGTGGCTGCTACATTGCTGCTTTATCATCACGTACTCTCGGGCCAAGCTATGCGGGATTATTTTCGCCCCCCAGTTCGCTAGATCCCCCTCGTGCTCGATTTGCGGGCGGACGCCGACGTTCTTCTGCTCTCCCATTGTCAGCGGAGGTTTCGCCGTCCTGGCACGGTCGTGGATGGATGCTGCACACGAGGCTAGTAAGTAAATCAATCGCGGCCCCACAATGTACGGTGGGCCATAGCGCCCGGAACAAGATTTGGCGGCGGCCTGAACATACACTTGAGATGTATTTTTGCTTCGTGCTGCGACCGCTTCGTAGCGGACGGTCCCTTACCTTCACTACGCAGTCTTTTTCCACGGACTCCACGTGCTGCTTCAATCAACTCGGGAGGGTCGGTCGGTCAACTCCCATATCACTATCTCATGCGTCTTCTTCTTCGCCGATCTGCTCCTCCGCCATTATTGCTGCTTTTTATTGCGCCCTCCGTCCTTGTCTTCTTCTTCTTCTTCTTCTTCTTCTTTTTCTTCTTCTTCTTCTTCTTCTTCTTCTTCTTCTTCTTCATAGTTTTTTCCTGGTTTCGTTTCATTGGCGATTCTTTTCTTCATCTTTTGCGGCGGCAAATCAACCCTCCGCAACAATAGATAAATAAATAATTAACTCGGCGGCCCTAGGAGGATATAAAATAGGACAAAAAGAAGAACCAGCCCGCCCGCCGCGTCAAGGGGGGTGTGATCTCGATCTCGATCTCGATCTCGATCTCGGGAGGTGGTTAGGCGGGTAGTTGGGGAAGGAGCGGGCAAGGTCGCGGGCGGCGGGCGAGACGAAACGGTGCCAGACCGCGGCGCAGGCCTCGACGCAGTGCGGTCCGCAGGAACAGAGCGGTAACCTAGCGAAACAGCCCGAGGCGAAGAGCTGGGTAGTGGTGGAGTAGTTGCGGTGTCTTAGGGCGCGCTCGTCGTCGAGGCGGCACTCGCCGAGGACGTGGCCGGAAGGCGTGATATGGACGCCGTAGGCGCCGTAGTTGAGGGCCGCGCGGTTCGAAATTTTCCAGGGCTTAATTTCGCCGGTAAAGTGGATGACGTTAGCGCGGGCCGCGAGGGGCGCGACGAAAGGGGCGCGCTTTTCGAAGGGTCCGACGCGACGGGTCTCGCGGAGCAGCGCGGCGTAGGTCGAGTTTGTGCGGGGCCTTTTCGTCTGGATGATAGCGTCGAGGCGGTCGAGCTCGGTCTTGGAGAGGTCGACGCGGCCGACGCCCCGGACGTTCCACTCCAAGGGAAGTTTCTTGTAGCGGCCGGCGAGGGCGACGAGGAAGGGGGGCTGGCTCACGCCGCCGCGCCACAAGCGGGCTTTACTCTTGACGTAGTACGCGACGAGCTTTTCGATGGTGGTGGTGAGGCGGAGGGCTCGCCACCTTTCCGAATCGAAGAGGACGACCCCTCGGTTGAAGACGCACGTGTCCTCGGTGACTTTGCGTTGGAAGCCGAAGAATCGCTCGCGAAGGGCGGGGAGGTCGGAGCGCAGCGCGCGGTCGAGGAGGCCAAAGTTCACGTACTTCCCGAGGCGCTGCGAGCAGTCCTCGACGGCGGCGGCGGGGCGTTTGCTTCCCGCGAACACGGCCGCGGCACGGCGCCCGATGTCCCCCCTGGCTATCGCGTCGGTGTCGAGGTAGAGTATCCTCGCGGCTGAGAGCGCGTGCGGGAGGTAGAACGCTGCGAAGTTGAAGACGCTCAGGAGCTCGCGGCGCCGCACGGGCGCGTCCATCGCCGCGAGGGCCGCGAGCGCGGGCCGCTGGGCTAGGACAAGATCGAACCCGTCGCACACTCTTACCCTACGTCCGAGGTCGCCCGGGAGCTC
Source organism: Chrysophaeum taylorii (assembly GCA_029834535.1). Taxonomy (NCBI): domain Eukaryota; class Pelagophyceae; order Pelagomonadales; family Pelagomonadaceae; genus Chrysophaeum; species Chrysophaeum taylorii. Next base: position 102,170 of record JAQMWT010000099.1, read on the forward strand.
GCTCTTGACGCGCGGCGCTCGCAGGAGTCGCAACAAGTCGATCTTCGCGCTCGTGGTCGTCACGGCAGCGAGTTCTACCACCGCGCTCTGGCTCAGCGTCGAGTTGATGACGGCAAGCGGTGGGAGAGGGTCTTCGCTGTCGTACGCGATGGCCACCAAGACCGACGAGGAGTAGTAGGACGATGGTGGTTCGATTACGCGCGTGCAGCGAGAGTGCTCGGACCAGTTCGCCATCGTCTCCTCGACGGAGGGCCCGCGCCGCTTCGCGCCGCGGCTCGTGCCAACCAACCCCGCCAGAACCGCAATTCTCATCATCGCGTTGTTGTTTCCATCCCTAACCACCATGTGGAGGATCCGGCTTCGCCGCCTTGGTGTTGTTGCGCGTGGTTTGCATCGTCGTCCAGGTGCTCCGGAGGTCTCAGCAGCACGTGACCAACAACCAACCACAACACGCTTCTTCTTGTTGACCGCCAAGTTCCTGGTTGGTGTGTTCCCATGATGCCTCGTGCCGGTGTCCACGCGACGTGTGGGCGTTTTTAGGACTCGCGCACCAAGTGTATGTACGATAACGGCGCGAATGTTCTCCTAACGGCCTTCTTCGCGAGGACGGCCAATCGATTGATCATAACGCGCGCGTAATCGCCTCGTTCTCTGGGGTCTCTTCCTCGTTCGGATAAACAACTTTCGTCCTGCCTACCAGACCCTCCGAGCGGCGCCCCCCCCGACCCGACCCGACCCGACCCGACCTCAGAGCGGTGCTGGCGCCGGTGCCTGCGACGATGCCCTTGTTGCTCGCGCGAACTGTGCGCGCTTTGCCTCTTCTTTTTCGGCCTCTGCCGCTGCGACGACGTTTCGACCGTCTTTGAGCTTAAAGATGGCCGTCCTCGGATACGTCCCGGACTCGGCGTACAATTTTACGCTCTGGCACCCGACCCTCGAACTCTCGCGGCAGCTGCCGTCCGATACCTCGGGCTCAGTTCTTGCTCTGGACGCGGATCTTGGTCCTCGTCGCGTGCGCGAGTCTCGTCGCGGCGTTGATGGAAGACGCCGACCAAAAACAGCTCACTCTGTGGACCCTCGTCGCCTACGCGTCTTGCGTCTCGCTCGTGCCCCAACTTATCTTGTCGTTGGCATTTTTGTGGTGGGCGGCCAACGCCTACCTCGCGGCCGCCTCCGCTGCCTCCGCGAGAGAGAGCGACCGCCTCACCCCGGTCCAGCGCCACGACATGTGGTTTTCATCACCAACGCGGTGGTGTTGCTGCTGCTGCTACTGCTGCATGCGCCAGAGGAGGACAACCTCCGTGTTCCGCGTCACAACCTTTTTCTCGGGGGACCCCGACCTCGCAGCTCTCCTTTGCTTCAAACTGCGGGACCGGTTCCTCACACGAGAACACCTCCTCTGATGAGCCTCATCCTCCTACTACAGCCGTCGACTGCGTGTTGTCGCGGTTGTCTGTCTCCTGCGTGTTGTCGCGGTTGTCTGTCTCCTGCGTGTTGTCGCGGTTGTCTGTCTGTCTGTCTGTCTGTCTGTCTGTCTGTCTGTCTGTCTGTCTGTCTGTCTGTCTGTCTGTCTGTCTGTCTGTCTGTCTGTCTGTCTCCTCCTCAGAAGTTGGCGAAAAGGAAGGGGAAGAGGTCGACGACGGCCTTTTGGGTAGTAACCTCGAGAATCACGTACGCGAGGACGGCGAGCATCGCGATGCGACCGTGGCTGAGCTCGAGATCGCGGAGCACCTTGCGGCCGACGGCGTCGTTGCCCACGAGGCCGTAAAGCCCGAGCGGATCAAAGTCCCAGTCGCCCGCCACACCCCATGGCCATTCGTCGGCGATAGGAGCGTAGTCCTGGCTGTGAATGTAGCCGTACAGGGTGGTTTTCTTGGGGGTCCCAAGCACGCGGATCTCCTGCAACGCGAACAGCGCGAAAAACCCTAAGACGAAAATAAATGTCGGCGAGTCCAAGAGGTGGCCGTTCAGGAGGCTCGGGGCCCGGCCGTTGGACGCGAGGAGGAGATCGTCCCCTCGAAGCTCGGACATGGGCCACCCCGCCGCGCACAGCATCGCCAAACGACAGTGGCGTACTTCTGATTCCATAAGACCGTACAATTCCTCGTTCGACGTTGCGAACCCCGCCGGGTCGAACCCGTAGTCGCCCGCGTGCGAGCCGTCGAGCAGAGCGGGTCGTTTCAACGCGGAAGACAGCGCCGACCGATCCATCCCCGCGTACCGCTTGAATCTCAGGCGCTGCTGACCCGTCGTCGTCGTCGTCGAGGGCTCGGATGCTTTCGCGACATCTGCTTCCGGTGCCGACGAAGCACCAGCAGATTCGGCGGTCTCGGGTGCCGTCATGACGCCGAGCCTCGTTGACTTCACCTCGGACGGCGCCTGGAACGCGCCCACAACGACGGCGAAAGCTAACAACATATCGGTAGCGAGACCACGTCGTAGATGGAGGCTACTCGACGTCACCAACCTCAATCCTTCTTCTTAGGGTTTAGAGTATAGATGTATAGGGTTAGTTGTGATATCGGGATCGGCGAAGAGACGACCACAACACATAATAATGGCGTCGTCGTCGTCGTCGGGCGAGTACGCGGATGTGCCCCCCGAGATCTTGGAGTTTATGAGCGAGGACGAGGAGGAGGAGAGCGTGGAGGAGGAGGCGTTTGTGATGGATTGGGGGTCGGTGATTGTGGTGGACAATCTGCCGAAGATTCCGATGGCAAAATACGAAAAGCTGCTCGTGGTGCTGAAGCGTATCTTCGTGCAAACAGGGAACATCGTGCGTCTGGAAATGCCGTCGGAAGAGGAAAAGACGTTGGGGATTGCGTTCGTGGAGTTTTCGACGGTGGAGGAAGCGACCAAGGCCCTGCGGCTGACGGACGGGTACACGTTGGACAAGTCTCACGCGTTCAAGGTGAACGCGTACTCTATTCTGGATATGGTGTCGAAGCTGCCCGAGACGTGGGTGGCCGGGCGAAAACCTGATTTTCAAGCGCGGCTGAACCCGCACTCGTGGCTGAGCGATGGGCGGGACCAGTTGGCGGTCCGGTACAATAACGAAACCGAGGTGCGGTGGGCGGAGCGAAACGCGGCGCCGTCTTTGGAGTATGGGGGGGAACGCGAGAAGCAGGGGGGATTGTATTGGTGCGAGATGTACGTCCAGTGGTCCCCGCAGGGGTCGTTGCTGGCGACGTTCCATAACAAGGGTATAGCGTTGTGGGGCGACGCCCGTTTTTCCAAGCAAGGTCGGTTCGCTCACTCGGGGGTGAAGCATCTGGATTTCTCGCCCTGCGAGAACTACATGATCACCACCGCAGAAGATAAGCGCGGGTGCGTTGTGTGGGACGTCCGGCTGCGACGGGAGATCCGGTCGTTCGATTTGGTGAAGCTAGCGCCCCACGCGCCGCCTCAGGTCGCGACGCCTCTATCGGAGGCGGCCCCGAGCCCGTCGCCGACGGCGTCCCAGCAGGCGGCGGCGGCGGCGGCGGCGGCGACGAAAATCGCGAGATTCCAGTGGAGCTACGACGACTCGTACTGTGCGCGGCGCGCCAAGGACAAGTCGGGCAACACGATCATATCCATCTACGAGCTCCCGTCGATGATGCTGCTGGACAAGAAGTCGCTCAAGGCGGACGGCGTCGTCGACTTCCAGTGGTCGCCCGCGGCCAACAAGCTCGCGTACTGGGCGCCCGAGCAGGGGAACACGCCCGCGCGCGTCACGATCGTCGAAATTCCGTCGCGTCGCGAGCTCAGGCAGAAGAATTTGGTGAAGGTGTCTGATTGTACGCTCTACTGGCACCCCGACGGCCAGTACCTGTGCGTCAAGGTCTTGCGACACACCAAGTCGAAGAAGACGACCTTCACGTCGCTCGAACTCTTTCGCGTGAACGAAGCCCTCGTCCCGGTCGAGATGCTCGAGATGAAGTCGAACGTCGTCGCCTTGGCGTGGGAGCCGGGCGGTCACCGTTTCGCGGTCGTCGACGGCGAGCGAATCGTCTCCTTCTATTCGATGGCTGACAAGGCCGAAGTCAAACTCGTGTTCGCGCTCGAGAATCGCCAGTGCAACGCTCTCTACTGGTCGCCGATGGGGGGCTACATCGTCTTGGCGGGCATCGGAGACGGCTTGGAAGGCATCCTCGAGTTCTACGACGTCGACAACAAGTGGGGCAAGCAGGTCGAACACTACCGCGCGACTCAAGTCGCCTGGGACCCCTCGGGCAGAATCGTCGCCACCTCGGTCGTCCAGCCCCTCGAAGGCGCCTTCTTCAAGTTCCAGATGGACAACGGCTACAAGCTCTGGACCTTCCAAGGCCATCTTTTCCACGACTCCTCCTACGAAAACATGTACCAGCTCACGTGGCGGCCCAGGCCCAAGTCCCTCCTCGACGCCGCGCAAAAGAAGACCATCGTCAAGAATCTCCGCAAGTACGAGCGCAAGTTTGCGCACGATGACAAGATGAAAGACATGGACCGCCAGAGGGAGTTGACTACCGAGAAGCGCGCCGCCAGACGCGCCTACCGCGACCTTCTCGCGCGCCGCAAGCAAGCCTACTTTGACTCCGAGGGTGTCCGCACTCGCATGCGCAACGGTATCGACGCCGACTCCGACGACTTTTACGTCGTCACCACCAACCACAAGGAGATCCTCCTTTCCTCCAAGGATGAAATCTGCTAGACATATTCCCTTTTCTGACGGGAACGCTGCTTTCTCGGTCGGTCGGTCGGTCGGTCGGTCGGTCGGTCGGTCGAAATTGTTGTAAAGCCACGTACGCATGCCGCGACGGTAGTTAACTTGTGGATTCCTTGTTTTATGTTGCCGCATTTTTACTTGCTCTTAAGCGGTGCTAGTTTTTCTCGATAACAAGTCAGAAGTAACGGCGTCACACCTTCTTTTTCTCCAGAGAAAAACTTTTCACCATCATATACCGATGGAGTATTAAGTCAACCTCCACGCGCCCTCTATGGCGTTCGGCTCGCCCTCTTTGGCACAGAACGAACGAACGAACGAACGAATTATACGGCGGTGAGCAGAGATGCGCACAAAACAAATAATAAGAAACAAAAATGGAGCGGAGCGACACCCAACAAATACGATATGCTAGCAAGAGACGTGCGCGATACCATGCCCACGTGCACGTCAAAGCCTGCAAGAGGCAAGCGTCACTAGACCCACCTCGTCCCAACTCCCACAGCAAACTTACGTACGTCCTCGCTCTCAAGAGGCACGCGTGGTATTCGCTCTGTATTGCTTTGAGGGTGGTGTTAAGAAACACCGGTGTGTGCTGTGGAATGAAGGTGTTCAAGAGGATGTGGCCTTGGACTTTGATTTTTTTGGGAGAAGGACGGCGTGGATGTTCGGGAGGACGCCGCCCGAGGCGATCGTGACGCCGCCGAGGAGCTTGTTAAGTTCCTCGTCGTTTCGAACAGCTAGCTGGAGATGCCGCGGGATAATGCGAGACTTCTTGTTGTCGCGCGCCGCGTTGCCCGCGAGCTCGAGGATCTCGGCACAGAGGTACTCGAGGACGGCAGCGAGGTAAACTGGAGCGCCGGCGCCGATGCGCGTCGCGTACTTGCCTTGCTTGAGGTAGCGGCCGACGCGGCCCACGGGGAACTGAAGCCCCGCCTTGGTAGACTTAGTGGTCGACTTGCCCGTGCCGGTCTTGCCCTTGCCGCGTCCGCCCTTGCCTTTGCCCGACATGATGATGCTCGGGTGTTGTGATTATGATTGAAGCCGTTACTATAGGTTTAGGAGTAGTTTCGATCTTGCGCGATCTGGCACCTGTCTTGCGGACTTGAAAACCTCGATCCCGTTGAGCGCTACAATTGAAGAATAATCAAACAGAAAACGATCGTACGCCATTCAGACAAGCCCAGCATCGACATGTCGCGGAACCCGAGCTACATCAGCATCATCCAGGAGGCCCTCACGAGCGATGGGTCCCGCAAGGGAATGTCGCTTCCGGCGCTCAAGAAGTACTTCCAGGAGGAGCACAAGGACCTCAATTTCCAGCCTCACCTCCTCCGCAAGGCCCTCAAGTCGGGCGTCGAAAAGGACGTCCTCAAGCAGACCAAGTCGCACTATCGCTTGGCGCCGGAGTACAAGAAAAAAGCCTCTAAGGAGACCGAAAAGAAGGAGCCCAAAACCGAGAAGAAGGCGACGACGACCAAGAAGGCGTCAGAGACAAAGAAACCGGCTACGAAGAAGCCTGCGGCCGCCGGAAAGAAGCCCGCTGTAGCGAAGAAGACTACCGACAAGAAGCCCGCAGCTGCGAAGAAGCCTGCCGCAAAAAAAACCGCCGCTGCCATGTCGGTAGCGAAAAAGCCTGCGGCGGCCAAGGCCACCACCAAGAAGGCCACCACCAAGAAGGCCACCACCAAGAAGGCCACCACCAAGAAGGCCACCACCACCAAGACAACCACCACCGCCGCCAAGCGAAAATCCGCCGCCTCAAAGAAACCCGCCACCAAGGCAAAGAAAGCCAAGACCTCCGACTAAATCCCCTCCTCGAATCTACGGTGTTTCCGAACACCACCCTCATCAGAATCAGGACGCAGCGGCGCCTCGTTAACTAGAGGAGCGCTATGTATAATTTTGCATTTCGACGTGGCGGTGTGAGGTGAGTAAATAAGCTACGGGTTTGACGGTATTCGGCGGTCGGTTTCGTCGTCGTCGTCGACTCACGACTCTGCTTCCAGTCCAAGTACCCCGTGGGTCAACGGCCCAATCATGGCGTTTTCGCTTTGCGGCGCGCTGCGCTCCGCAACCGCACAACAGACCGCGCACACACGTATAGGGTTTTTAAACTCGATGCTCCCTACCTATAATTGTAGGTAACCCACCCTTTTATTAGCTTACCAGTCGACCTTAAAAACAAAGCAGCAGATCGTTCGCAAAGCATCACTTAACGAGGTGCGGCGTGCAGTCCTTAGAGCGTGTGTCGCTCGCTGCGAATCCTCCCTATATCCATCCTTCCTCCCTCGCAGCAACAAATCATCATCATGTCGGGCAAAGGCAAGGGCGGACGCGGCAAGGGCAAGACCGGCACGGGCACCGGCAAGACGACTACCAAGTCTACCAAGGCGGGGCTTCAGTTCCCCGTGGGCCGCGTCGGCCGCTACCTCAAGCAAGGTAAGTACGCGACGCGCATCGGCGCCGGCGCTCCAGTTTACCTCGCTGCCGTCCTCGAGTACCTCTGTGCCGAGATCCTCGAGCTCGCGGGCAACGCGGCGCGCGACAACAAGAAGTCTCGCATCATCCCGCGGCATCTCCAGCTAGCTGTTCGAAACGACGAGGAACTTAACAAGCTCCTCGGCGGCGTCACGATCGCCTCGGGCGGCGTCCTCCCGAACATCCACGCCGTCCTTCTCCCAAAAAAATCAAAGTCCAAGGCCACATCCTCTTGAACACCTTCATTCCACAGCACACACCGGTGTTTCTTAACACCACCCTTTAAAGAGAACATTTAAGTTTGAAACCGAGTACGCGGGAAACAACGTGCTAGTCGTGTTTCCCTTGAGCAGAGGCATCATCTCTTGTAGAGCGTGGTGCTTCTGGCGAGTGGAGCGCGTTGACTGCGGTACAAGACGTCCCTCTAGATTTTCTGCCTTGAGGCGCATTGCGCGCCTTACCTCTGATTTAGTGTCTTGCGAGTGCAGGACGTAAAGGTTAGCGGCGTGTGCGGATCAAAGCAGCTTAGATTGGCGGGGGTGAAAGCGACGAGCTCAAAGGAGAGTGGGGTGAGTGGGTGTGAGCACGAGTGGGTTTACGCCGAGCGTTCTGGGGTTAGAGATTGGGACTAGGTGAACTTACTGGCCAGGTGAACTTACTGGGGTTAGAGATTGGGACTAGGTGAACTTAGTGGTTACTCTAAAACCCTAGTAAGCGTGTAGACGCCGGGAGGGGGCTTATCGGTATTACGCAGCACACATGTGGGGTAGGTTGGAGTCGTCGACCCAGAAGAGTATATCCTCGGGGTTGCCGATCGACAGAGAGCCACGTAGAGCTGGACGTGGCAGAAGACGGGCTTGGGCAAGAGAACGCCGACCTCGCGGGGCGTCTGGCCCTGGCTCTTGTTGATCGTTTGGCGTCGGCGGGCCTTAAGGGATGCTGGTTCGAGGAGCCTCGGTGACACGACACGATCGATCACGTATCTGGTACCGTTGCAGTGGCCGTGCGACGGGTCGAGGTTGCGAACCCCTTAAGCTCGCGCTCCAAGTCAGCATGCCGTTGGTTGTCAGGGAGTTGAAAACTCGACAGTAAAGAGCGAGGCGTCGTCTTCCGACCCAACCTAGTCGCCGAAAAGAACTCCGACGCCTCGTCTCCAGGAAAAAAAGGCCGCGGTCATGCGCGCGTTGTCAGCATCGACAACATCGTTTCGACGGGGCGTGAGAATGGCGCGCTGGCTAAAAGAGCCGCCGCGGGTCGTGGAAATAGTCCGCGAGGTCGCCGTCGACGGCTTGGAGGATCAATGTTTGGCTGATGCGTCTACCTGAGCCTTACCCTGATTCCGGGGACTCTACGACACACACCCCCCTTCTTACTAGAATCTTGCAGTCGACATTTAAAGACTCTACCCCACGAAACCACACACATCCTTCACGCACCACACATACACACACCCCTCTTGGCAGTCGACCTTTAAAGACAAACTCTTAGCAGTCGACCTTTAAAGACAAACAAAGAGACGAACATTTGCCAATTAGTAGTAAAGATCTGACTATTGACTCGACATTACCGCCTAGAGATTCCCAGTCTCTCGCGCCGAGGTCGACGACAAAGTCGCGTAGCCCAGTCTCAAATCCTATGCAAAGTAGGCCATGCCATTCACGCATACATTCCACTTCCGGCACTCATCATTTCACCCTGTTGCAAAGTTAGTTCTGATCGCCAACTGGTAGCCGAATAGCCTGGCTCAAGCGCAAGCTGTGCACGTCCAGACGCTCGTCTATACTCCTTGCTATAAACGAACGATAGTCTAGCCATACGAGGGTGGTGTTGGAAAACACCGTTGATGTTGTGTGTGGGGACCCGGGGGTCGCTGCTCACGTTGACGAGGTGAACTTGGTGACGGCCTTTGTGCCCTCGGAGACAGCGTGCTTCGAGAGCTCGCCAGGAAGCATGAGGCGGACGGCAGTTTGGATCTCGCGAGACGAAAGCGTCTGCTTCTTGGAGTACCTCGACAGCTTGGATGCCTCGAGGGCGATGCGCTCGAAGATGTCGTTGATGAACGAATTCATGATCGACATGCCCTTCTTCGAGATGCCCGTGTCTGGATGGACTTGCTTGAGCACACGGTAGATGTAGGTCGAGTACGACTCGACGCGCGCCTTCTTCTTCTTCCCCTCGGCGGCCTTCTTTGGGGCCTTGGCGGATTTTTTGGACGGAGTTTTGGCCATGATGTCGCTAGTGTTTGTCTGCGCTCGAGAACGATCAGGAGCGAGGATCAAAGAGCACAACAACAGCAACACTACTCGCCCAAAGATAATAAGGACGAAGGGAGTAGGCTTGGTGAGGGAACGCACCTGCTCGAAGTTTGGTTTTGTGTTTGCTCGTTAGGGTTGTTTTTAGCAACGCTTTTTATCAATCAACGGTTTCTTGTGGTGCTGCGAAGCGTGGCGCGCCAATATTGAGGACTCAAAAGCTCGGCCTACGTAATTTGAATACTTTCGTTAATGTACTCGCAATAACGGACTACCATCCATCCAAAACGAAGCCCTTCGAACCAGGAACGGCGCATCGAGGCGGGCTGCGAGTCGAAGAGAGAGAGTGCGTACGCCGCCCCACGTCAGAATCGGATACTCTCGTGTATGACACGCCTCTAGTTACCTTCGTTCGCAGTCTTTTCGAGCAGCCGGCACAATGTCATCGCGGACTTGTGCTGCGGGATTTAGAGGATTCCACTGTTCCACGCCCTCGAGGTGACAATACAATCGCAGGAAGATGAACACCCACCTGGACACCCAGAAATAGTAGTATCTTCCTTCGATGGTTCTGTCTATATTCCTAACGTTTAAGGTCCTTATGTGCATCGCCAGAATTTCTGCCCTCGTCGGGCGTACATTTCAAATACGAACAAAACAAATTCACAAAGCATGATCGTAATCCGAAACGGGGGTGGTGTTCGAAAACACCGGTGGGTGGTGGTCGAAGCCGTGCGGCTTCTTGATGTTGAGACGACGACATTGCCGCTTAGCCGCCGAAGCCATAGAGCGTGCGGCCCTGGCGTTTGAGGGCGTAGACGACGTCCATCGCCGTGACCGTCTTGCGGCGCGCGTGCTCCGTGTAGGTGACCGAGTCACGGATGACGTTCTCGAGGAAGACCTTGAGGACGCCGCGAGTCTCCTCGTAGATTAACCCAGAAATGCGCTTGACGCCTCCACGGCGCGCGAGACGGCGGATCGCGGGCTTCGTGATGCCCTGAATGTTGTCGCGGAGAACCTTTCGGTGGCGCTTCGCGCCGCCCTTGCCCAAGCCCTTGCCTCCTTTGCCGCGTCCAGACATGATGTTGTTGAGTTCTTGTTTTTGCTGTTGCTCTTTTTGCTGCTCGACGGTTGTTTGTTTGTTTAGTTTGTTTTTACCCTCTGTAAGCCGGTAAGCCGGTACATCCAAGGCCGCAGTTTGTATCCCAAATCGGCCAATCACAGCGTAGATCGCGTGTCTTTTGCCGCAGGACCGTTGTGTGCTAACGGTCTTCAAGCGTCAAGGACTGCAGCGAGAGACACAACAAAACTAAAGAGACAAAACCAAACCAAATGGCCCGCACTAAGCAGACGGCACGCAAGTCCACTGGGGGCAAGGCCCCGCGCAAGCAGCTCGCGACCAAAGCCGCGCGCAAGTCGGCGCCGGCCACCGGCGGCGTCAAGAAGCCCCATCGCTACCGCCCCGGCACCGTCGCTCTCCGCGAGATCCGCCGCTACCAAAAGTCGACCGAGCTTCTCATCCGCAAGCTCCCGTTCCAGCGCCTCGTTCGCGAAATCGCCCAAGATTTCAAGACGGACCTCCGGTTCCAAGGCAGCGCCGTGCTTGCACTCCAGGAGGCAGCCGAGGCGTATCTCGTCGGCCTCTTCGAGGACACCAACCTCTGCGCGATCCACGCCAAGCGCGTGACCATCATGCCCAAGGACATCCAGCTCGCCCGGCGTATCCGCGGCGAACGGTCCTAAGCCACTCAATTACCTCGTCGCCGAGCTATGACGACAACCAAGCGACCCATCATCGGTGTTTCTTAACACCACCCAAGACGACGATATGTGCATTGCGCAAGCAAGCCTGTCCAATTAGAGTAGACCACGCTTATACATGTTCGGATCGGTGTGATCCATTATCTGTGCATGTGCGTTATCATCAGGAACTTAACATCGCGGTGAACGTGTGTTTAGACGAGTGCCCTGTCGTTTGTTTCTGAAGCGAGACCTATGTAGGGTAAGGGTCAAGTAGTATCAACATGGCGTGGCGCGCGACGATATCGAGGCAACTCCACGAAATAAAGATTCTCATCTCAAACGGGAGCGATGGAATCAACGCCCCTGTCAAGAGTTTCCTCGTGAAAAACTATCATCATCTCAAGACGCTCAATCCTAAGTTTCCGTTTCTAATCCGGAGCTACAACGGTGATCCTGTACTCGTCGCGCGGTATGGATTTGGCGTTGAGGAAACCAAGTCGCTGACGGGGCTCGACGAAGCGCAGATCGAGGAGGCCTTCAAGGATCTCGTCAAGCTCGGCGACAAGTACCCGCGCGCCTGGCCGATCAGTGAGGACTTGCCTCCCGTGGTTGTCAACGCCATTTCCACCGACGTCGGTTTCGACTGAGATCGGTTGGTCGAAGAGGATGCTATGATACGTCCAGTCTCCTTATTTTCGAGAAGTTGGTTTGTTGGTGCTTGGTCGCCGTGCGGGACTACCTGCATTTTGCGAGGGACTGGAGAAGAAGAAGATTGTAAAAGGGGACTTTTTCTGAAAGGGGGCGGGGCAACACGCCTAAAAGACAGGCAGAGAGGATGGGGAGGGACGAAGCGGCCGCCTTGGCTGGCGACTGGGGAGGGTTGGTAGGGGAGAAAACTTCAAGGAACGGAAAGGGAAAAGCTACAACTTTTTGATGCGGTCCGTTTGAAGCGGTATACTCCATCATCTCTGTTGATGAAATGATGATGGTGCGTGTTAGGGTAAGTATAATGTCATATGCCGGTACATGGTAGCGGACACACACAGTACGAGGTACCGGCACCAATCTACCAACAATCTCTTTGAAATCTCTGGCGGAATTCGTAATCGCCCTCTCATTGGCTATAGCACGTCAGAAAAAAAAGGATTTGCCGCTTAGAGATAGGTAGATAGATGACGGTCGAGGCAGAGGACTGCTCAATGTTGCGGTGCACTTCGCTGTGCGAGGGCGATGAGCTCGGGTACGTGTCTGGGATCGACGACAACGACATCCCCGAAGAATATTTGTGCGTGATCACGCAGAGCGTGATGAAGGATCCAGTAGTGCTGCTGACCGAGGCGGGGTGCTCGTACGAGCGTCGTGCCCTCGAGCGGTGGCTCGACGAACACCCGAGGCGCGACCCGCTCACCAACAAGGACTACCCGCACAAGCTCAAGTTTGGGCCGAACAGGTCGCTCAAGGTGACTATCGATAGATGGCGGAGGATGTCGTACCGGCGCAAGGTGGCGCCCGCGGCCAATAGACGTGCCGAAATCGAGGCGAGTGCGCGCCAGGACAAGCTACGCGAAATCTTGGATACGCCCCGCCGCCGCCGCTTGCGCCGCGGCAAGCAGTCGTCGCGCGCGGTCTCGCGCCCGTTGCGCGTCGAATCGCAGAGCGCGGCACGCTATCGAGCCGTGCTTATCGCCAACATGAGCGTGCCCGACGGGCCTACCAGGCGCCGTTCCTTTTTGGCCTCCTCGAGGTTCCGCGGCTGCTGTTTTACCGAGGCCGCGGTGCCTGAGCAGCATGCCGTCATGTGCTTGTCGACGTCGTCGTGGTGGGAGGCCATCGACCTCTGGGGAGGGGGGGCGGTCCGAGACTTCCCACCGCGAGTCTCCGTGTAGGATATGAGAGAGGCTTACTTACTATTTAACTCGACGCGAGCCATATGCATGGGACGTGCACTAATCCCAGCGCCAATGCAGAGTTATTTAGGGGGGTGTGTGAGTAACGGGGATATAATCTTATTTCTTGTTGAGCGAGGGAGTACCAGAATGTTGAATGAGTGTCTTTTTGAGACCACGGCCGTACGTGACTTCTGGGTCCCGCCGCGGGATCGTTTGGAGGCGCACCAGGAGGTGAGCATCTTCCGAGGGAGAGAGGTAATGCCTTAGCATAGGGGCAAACCTGTGGCCTGCCCAGCGAAGTTGTCGACGAGAAATGTAGATGGCTATTATAGTCTCCTGGCCGAGGCGCTGGAGGAGAGTTGAAGTTTTGATATGGTGTGGTCTGGCGACGTGTAACGCGGCACATAGTCGCGCGTGCGCACTGTGCGTGAAAGCATCGTAAGCGATTGTAGACAACCTCGGTGGGACCATGATTCCGCACCGAGTGGGGGGAGGACGAGGATGAGACCGACGTCGTTTGGCTCGGGCAGAGACGTATCTCGTGGCAAAAACGTAGTGACGGAGCGCACCGAAAGCCGCTGCCTCCTTATTCAGACGAGATTCAATGCCCGCCGAGTCACTGCAGTTGCGAGGAGAGTACACAACCTACAGGTATTCGAATTTTTGCCACCACGGGGATATGACGGCCGTCACCTACGTCTAGGTCGGAGAGGCCGGCACCATCGTAGATTGTCGGGTCATCGTAGAGAATGCCTAACTAAGGACGACAAATCCCCAAGCTGCTCTGCTCCGATAAAAATATTATGAGAGACGATAACTTATAATTATTGTTACGTCCGGAGAGGCGCGATTGCCTTTGGGACGAGCATGTGAGAGACGCGCGATTTGATATCGGCCATCGAGGTGCCGCACGCGCCTCGAACGGTCGATTTTCGCGAGCCTAAGCGCGCGTAACTAACGTAGGGGGGCTTGTGGATGACGGTGACGTTCGGGAGGGCCGCGGCGATGCGGTCGGCGGTCGGGAAGAGAGTCCCTTTCGTCAGGAAACCGCGCGTCGCGGCGAGGGTGGGCCAGAGGCAAAAGGTCGAGGGCTGGCAGATGGTGGCCGTTGGCGCGAGAGCGAGGCGCGCCCAAGAGGCGATGAGTTTGTCGTTGGAGTGGATCCGAATCCGCGCTCGCGGGCGGAGTCTCGCGAGCGTCTTCTTGAGGGTGCGGACGATGTGGTCGCACTGGCACGAGCACATGAATGCCCCGTGAGCCGTGGCCGTCTCGGCAGGCGAGGGCGCATTCCGACGGCAGTAATGGTCATACGGTTGGGTGACGATGCCGATAGTGACGTTTTTGTCCGCGGGCACCAGCTCGGCGATCGCACCGAACGGTAGCAACCCGTACTGGGCGTGGAGCTGCGCGAGCGTATCGCCGCACCTGAGATGTACGGCGACGTCGTCAAAATCCGAAAAGCGGCCCTCGGCCCACGCGCGGAGGGCGGCGCGGATTTCGGCGCTCGCCTCTGGTAGCGCGGGGAGCCACGCGTTGGAAAGGTGGATGAAGTGGTCGCGGCCCGCACACATGACCGATGCTGCATCGGCGTAGGATGTTTTGCGCGTCGTCGGGACCGCGACGGCGGGGAGCCAGCTGATGATCTGGTCGGGGCAGGCGTGGAGGTCCCGGAGCAGGATAAACGAAGCACCGGCGGCCTTGGCGGCCGCTCGTGCAACCCAATAGTACCCGAGGGTGTTGCCGAGCGAGCCGCGGCTCACGTCCTCGCAGCAGCTGGTCGACGACGATGATGATTTGGGCGGCTCTTCGCACTCGTGCCACCGATAGAACACCGCGGGGAGCGACAGGTTGAGTTTGCGCGCGAGCGCGACGTGCGCGGGGGCGCCGTGTCTTAGCCCCTCGCAGCTTTTCTCCTTGGTGGGCCTACACGGAATGGCGCCGCTCAGCTCGGGCCACAACAGAATCGCGCGGCGACGCGCTTCGTCCAGGGCGAAAACGAGTTGGCTGCCGTTGTTGTTGCCCTGGTAGCAGACCAGCGGATTGACGACGTTCGACGCGTTGGCGCGCTCGGCGCATATTCGAGGAGACGGAAATCTCCTTGTCGTCCTCACGGCGACGACGACGACACCACCCGCGAAGAGCTCGAGTAGTACTATGTGCATGGAGACTTACCTACGTGGCGGCGGCGGCGGCGGCACATAGGTAGTAAAAATTGTTGTTGTTGTTACATAATATTAATGCCCGAAAATGTGGCGTTGGCTGGTCGTGGAGGCGGCGTCGGTTGCGTCGGTGCGGAGGAGCGGCAGTTACGGCGCCGGAAGCTGGGCGATCCGCCACGGACCGACGATCGATTTGTTCAACGTGTCGTTGCGCCAAGGCAAAGTGGTCGCGTATGGACCCTTGTCCCAGGAGAGCCGGGATGCGCTTAGCGCCGTCAGCTTCAAGCTCGAGGCCAAGATGGTCGCGTCGCAGCCGCACTTGCCGACCGTACCGATCGTGGAGACCACAAACGAGGGAACGTGCGGGCGGGCGACCATGCACGTTTTCTTCGTGAGTCCGTGGGATTGGTCGAACGCGTGGCATTTTGCCAACGACGCTATCTCGCTCGCGCACCACCTCCAGACGACGCCATTCCGACAGGAACCCGCGGCGCTCCGGGTGTTCGAGTCGCCGAAGAAAAAGAAGAGTCCCATCAGCCTCGCGGCCATCGTGGTGCGCGCGCTCTTCGGAACGAACGTCGGCGACGCGAGTAGGATGCTCAAACAACGATCGACGCCGTGCCTCAACGTGCACTGGGGCGTCGGCGCGCGGCTTATCGGGCCCGTCGATGGCGGGGGTTTCGTCGAGGAGCGTCGCGCGGCCGCCGACGCGCTCCGCGACGCCGTCTTGAAAGAGTGCGGCGGGGGCCCTGGCACGAGTTTTTCGACGAGGGCGCTCTTCGTCGAGCGTTCGTGCGGCGGGAACGGGGCCTCTGCCGCGCGTTGCCTGTCAAAACCCGCTACTGCGCGGCTCCGAGCCGCGTTCAAGGAGCGCGGCGTCGACCTCGAGCCGTGTTGCGACGACTGGACAGACGCGTGCGGCGTCGTTCGGAGATTTTCGGCCGCCGACCTAGTCGTCGGCATGCACGGCGCGGGCCTCGCGAACGCCCTATTCGCCCCCAATCATTTCGTTCTCGTCGAGCTCCACGGCGGCTACGGCGCCTCCCTAGACCTCTTTCGCAAGATTAGCCAGGCGCGGCGCGGCGGCTACGTGTCGGTCGCGACGCAGGGTGGTGGTGGTGCGGAGGAGCGCGGCGCGAGCCTCGACGCGAATCGCTCGACGCGCGTCGCCGCCTGCGCCGTCGCGCTCTGGGAGCAGCAGGACTCTGGGGCAACGGGGAAATTGTGCGGCGTCCTCGGACCAGCGCGAGTAGAGCCGCACTGGGACACCGCGCCCCTCGGGACCATGAAACCCCTGCGCGGTTTTCCTGAAGACCCCCGCGGAATCGACGGCGCGGCACCCGTCGGTCACGACGTCGACTGCGTCTCTCCGCGGGCCAACGTCTACACGTGCCCCGAGGCCGTCGGCCAGAAGCCGTGCTGCGCCACCGCGGGGGAATGCCCGCCCCACCCCCCGTACTTGCCGTGCCACAGCCGCATCACGTAATTGTATATTTACTTATCCGAATTCCGAATCCGGCGTAGGTTGGCACCTATTCGCCTCTCGCCGAGTCTCGGGCGGGCCGGTTGGCAGCCGGAACGTTCGCAGTGGGACGGGGTATGACCGGGGGGCGCAGACGGAAGGTTATCGACGAGTTGGTTGTCAGTCACATCGCGGTCTCCTCGTCGCATGGCGACAAGCGTGATGATCACTCTCCGCCGACCCACCTTTCGGCGCCCCTCGTCTACAGGCCCGTGATTCCGGACTGGCTCCTGTCGGTCCGGCCTGGCTCCCATGCTCGGGAGAGGTCTGAAGTTAGTTAGTTAGTTATCCGAATTCGTCGCCACCAGGACCCCCGCCTGGTAGAGGGCGTCCGCGAGGCCGACCCTGTCGTCGAGGTCGGGCAGCGGGAGGGAGTGGACGACGACGGGGCGCGCGGGATGGGCGTCGAGGAGTCGCTCGATGGCCGGGCCGTCGTCGAGGTCAAACTCGAGACACGCGACGGGCTGCTTGCGGTGCGCGGTCGAATTCTCGCAGGCGTGGTACACGAGGGCCTTGTCGCCGTCGACGACGAGGCGCGCGAGGCGACGCCCAGCAGGGTGCAGGAGCGTCGTGGCCGAGATCGGCACCTTCTTCCTGCTGCGACTCGGCGGCTGGCGCTCGGCGACGAAGCGAGCTGCCATGTCGTCGGCGGCGTCGTCGGGGTCGACGCGAGCGAGGACGCCGTCCAGAAGCTTCGCGAGGGTTGCGCGAAACCGAGCCCTCCGCTTCGCCCTCTCCATTTGGCCGCGCGGTAACTCCGGATCGATGACGACGGCGGCGACGAGGTCGTCGTCGTCGGCAGTTTCGTCGCCGTCGCCGTCGTCGGCCGTTTCCCCGTCGTCGTCGTCGCGGTGCTGGACTCCAAATAAATGAAAGCAATCGCGCGGGAGGGAGGCGCGCAGCGCCGGGTCCTCCGCGGCCGCCCTGTTCAAGGCCGTGCCGAGGACGCGCTCGATAAAGTCGGCCCAGCAGTTCTCTCGGTGCGTCGACACCGTGAGGTGGAGCGACCGCGACTCCGAGCACCTCGCCTCGTGCGCGAATCCGCGCGGCATGTAGAGCATGTCGCCGCGCGAGAGGACGCCGTCGAAGACGAGGTCGTAGCCCTCTGCGATGGCCCCGAAATCCTCCGAGCTGACCCGCGGCAGCGCGCGGTCCTTGGTAGTCGGAGCAAACACTTTCCACCGCTTGTCGCCCTCGACCTGCAGCACGAAAGCGTCGACGTCGTCGAAATGCGGCGCGAAACCCTGGGCGTGTGGCGGCGTCAGGTACGCGTTCGCGCTCACCGTCGCCCCAAACTCGTCCTCGAGCGCTTCACACAACGCGTGCACGCTTCTCACCCGTTCCTGGGGCGTCCGCAGCCTCAAAGAAGCGCCCGTCTCGAACTCTAGCCGTGCGACCGACGCCTCGCACCGTCCGGTCCCCACGTTCGAGCGCTTCCCGTCCTCGAATCGCGTCACGTCCACGTCCACGCCGTGTTCGAGCTCGTGCGCCTCGAGGGCCACCCACACGTCGCGCTCCGAAATCCAGCCGTCGACGTGTTTCGGAGACCTTCCGCGCAACACCAGCGCCCGCTGCTCAAAATACGTCGCGTAAAAGTCGGCCACCGACACCGGCTCGAGCAGCGCCGCGAAAACCTTGCGGGCGCGCACGTCGCTGTCGAGCGTCCCCGACCGATACACAGCATCTCCCACGCTCAGCCTCGACACCCCCGACCCCTCAACGACTGTCTTCGTCGCTTCCTCCTCTTCTTCCTCCTCCTCAGTATCCTTCGCTTCCGACGGCGGCGGCGGAGCAACTTTTTCTTCGCGCTTTCGCTTCTTCGCTGGCTCAACAACAACTACCGGGCTCAGCAGGCGCTTCTTCTTCTTCTTTCTCTTCTTTTTGTCGTCCTCCATAATAATATCGCTCCTCGCGGGGTGTTTAAAGGGAGGGGTTCACTCAAAGGTAAGTAAATAAAAAAAATAAAATAAATAAATAATAAAATAAAATGAAAACGAAATAGAAATAAATAAATAATAAATAAATAAATAAGTGTCGCTTATTTCCTTCTTGGTTTTGTAGGAAAACTTTGACACCACGTCAGTATTCAACCATAACAGGATGTAGGCTTGCCACAGGAGGATCGGTAGTTGCCTTTCGCGGGCTTCCGGACACAACTGTAGTGAGGAAGAAGCGCGGCGCTGGAGAACTAGAGCTTGTCACGACCGACCGACGCCCCGATCACGTACGTCGTATATAGAGAAATCACTCTATCATGTGGCGCCGCATCGCCGGAACGATCGTTGCTTTTGTTCTCGTCTGTTGCGGATGGCTCGCGACCCACGACGAGCGTCATCTGTCCCTTCGCGTGCTCGAGACGACCGAAGCCCGACGGATGCTCGAGTCGGTCGACTTTGGAGACGAAATCAGGTCGGTCTCAAGCATCGTCGCCGGGGAGTCGACGGACTCGTCGATCCGGTGGCTCGACTCGAATGTGACAGCCTTCCAGTGCACTCTCTTCAACCTGGCCGGCTTCATCCAGGTGGTGCACCAGGAGCCCAGCGAGAACAACACGATCAACACCGTTTTCTTCAGCTTTGACAACGACGAGACGCTGGGATACTTTCGGCTCGACGACTTCGACCCCGACCTCAACCCGATCGTCCGCGACCGAGGTCAACCGGACCGGGTCAACGCGGCGGGAATGCTTTTCGATACCGACGTCAACGAGTCGAATTATCCTATTGCTGCCTTTCTCTTCGACGAGGTTTCGGAGGAGGACCAACTCAGCGACGAGGTTTTTCTGTGTCGCTACGACGTCTACCGCCTCGAGTGCTTCGACTTTATGCTCAATCGCGTCGGTACGGGCTCGACGATCCCCTTCGTCGGCTTCGTCCACCATTTTACGTATGCTCCGGAGTAAAATATATTATCGTTCAAACGCCCGAACGAAAAACTCCTCTCCTCCCAAGGTACTTCTACGCGAACGGCCTCGGAATCGCTGACTTGGGAGTCTCGAGGCCGCTTTTTTTGGTCCGCGAACTCGAACAAGACTCGCCGGCGAAAGACGAGACGCCGTACTACGTCCAGAGGACGGTCAACAGCGCGATGCGGTGCGCCGACATCACCGGCTTCGACCAAGATTCGTGCGTGAAACCTGACGGCGAGCGCGTTCCGTGCGTCACGACCGAGGAGGAAGAAGAAGAAGAAGAAGAAGAAAAAGACTTTTTTTCGGGCGCCGCGAATGCGACAGCATTCTTGACGTGCATCACGAACAACGGCGTTGGAATCGTTTTGGTCGCGCTCGACGGCGAGCTCACGCCCGCCGCCTACCTGTGGGTCGAGGGCGTCGACCTCGCCGTGTCGAACGACGACGAGAACGTGGTCGTGTACCCTCCCACAACACAGATGAACGACGCGGGCGCGACGCGCGTCATCGCGAACCGCCAACCTCCTCTGCTGCAAGGCAACAGCCTCGGCGCGTTCGGCGCGTGCTTCGTGCTCGACCCCCCCGACTTCAACCACAGCGTCTTTGAAGGATCGAGAATATTTTGCGCCTCAAACAAGGGATTTGGCATCTGGGAAGTGGAACTCCCGCTCGAGATTGGCTACTGCAATGGCCTCTGGCACGCAATCGACAACCACCCCTCGACCGACGTCGTTCCGTCTTGCGAGAGATTTCCGCCCAGCTGCGCCGACTGCACCTACCCGGGAACCAAGCCGGTCTTGAGTTACACGGCCCCATCGCAAGTCACCTTCCGCAACGACGGCCTCAACTGCTTCAAGACCAGTAGGACTGTCAGCGAACTCGATCTTGTCCCTCCCCTCGCGACGCCGCCCCCCACCTCGCTGACAAGAGTCGGCGCCGACCCCGTCGTGGTCGGCCCGCGCGGCACCAAGACACAGTTCTGGTTGCCACTCGGCCTGTGGGTTAACGTGCTCTCGTCCCCAAACAACGACGACGACGACGATGACATCCAACTGTTCGTCCGATGCGTTGGAAAGCCCGCCTCACACTCCCAGTGCGATTGACTGTAGTGATTGTGGTGACCCAAACTATGTCGCAGGTGGATCGACGGCATCGTCGTCAAGGACCGCGGCGACATTGTCTTCGACGCCACTATTTTCAACGACGATCTACATCGCGACGCCGACCGCCTCGCCTTCTCCAGCGTCAAGCTCGACGGTCACACACCCATCTTCACTCTCGGCGCGTACCGGTCGACCAAGGGCCCGACGAGCGTCGAGCTCGCCAAGCACGATTACCCCATCCTCGACCGCCTAGGCGACGCCATCACGGTCGCCACTTCCGCCTTCAAAATCCAGCTCCTCACGATGCCCGCCCGAAAATTCAAGAACGACTTCGAGGCCGCAAAATGGACTCATTTTGATTTCAAAATCCTCTCCATCAAGGACAGATCCCGCTGCTTCGGCTTCCTCTGCGATTTGATGTTCGGCACAAACACCTTCGATGCAGACCTCAAGGCGTCCTGGCTCAAAAAGCCCCCGGTCCTCGACACTGCGAACTACTACATCGAGCCACCCGAAGCGCTCGCCGGTCGCACCAGCGTCGTCTACAACTGACCGCAGAAGTTCAAGCGAGTGGGGCTATCTGAGCAGCATACTAGTCGTAGTTGCGTTCCCACAGCATGAAAGTTTTGAAAAAATCATTCGTTTTTAATGAGGAGGTCGACCCACAAGGGCTTGCTTGTTTCGAAGAGGGGGCCACGCATTTACGACTTGAAGAATTCTTTGAAGTAGGGTGCTTGAGCTGTGTTCTTGGACACACAACCAACGGTTTTTCTTTTACGCTTACCCTGCTCAATGCAGCTGTGGCATCAATTCAAGAAGGGCGAGATCAATTATTGTTCATCTCCACTTGGTGCATAATGTACAGCGGCGGCTAGTGTTGACACAATAACGCGCCGAGTCGACGATCAACTGCAGCCTCGAAAAAAGCACGCGCGACGATCAAGGTTGAACGGCTTTTCGGCTTGCTCGACGACTTAAGGGCGGATAACCACGTGAGCGAGCTTCCCAAGAGCATGCGTGACAACGCCGGGTGACCCACTACTGGTGTGATAATCGAATCTGTGCGGAGCTCAATCAGCTTAAAGCCTTGTTTCGACCGCTGTGAAAACTTTCACGATTTCGTCGCGCTCGGCGACATCAACCGTGGCTATTTAGGCATTTTTTTTATACATATCCGTGACCGTACGTGAGCACCGTTCGGGCCGGCCAGCTAGATGTCCTCAAGTGGACTCGCTAATCTCCACCTGTGGATCAGCGACCGACGTTCTCCGCGGCATTTCGTTGCTGCCACCTCTATATCCTCCTCAAATAGGCGCGCCCCAACGGGTACCCGTGGGACGTATGGACTTTGGCCAGGTCAGCTCTTCATGCCGGCCACCTCGGCGTAATCAGCAGCTTGCCCAAAGGCGGTGGCCATCGTAGTACGGAGGGGCGTGCACTAAGCTTGCCCCGCGAGGTCCTCCACTGGGGGGCGCGCGCCTTAAGATACCTATGGAGTGTATAGATACATGCGGCAGTGTGTACCTGAGATTCGAGATTTCAATGTGGGAGAAAATCAACGGTGTCCGTAGGAAGAAGAAACTTGGGCCAGAGCAGCGCTTGGCGACTATTTCGATGTCGTTAGCTGGGGTATATTAAAAAGGGTGACTGTTGGACAAAGCTAAGTTTTGAATTATTTTATCGCGTTCCAACAGATGCCGCAGTCCGGTGCAGACACATGAATCGACGGAGAAGTACGGGCGTCAGCTCGTGGGTCAATGAACAAGGTTCCGATTTCATCATTGGCGAAGCAAATAGCAATGAAGATGGCAAATCTCGACGAAAGTATTGACAAGAGCACACGCCATTCTACGGTCGACTGAGAGGACAAAATGGGGATGGGTTGTCTCGAAGGTCGGTCATTTCATCAAGCCAATGAATGGCCTGCTGTCGCTGTTTTTTGATTTCATCGCAGCTTGCGTTGTTGCCTCTGCTCCATGCCTTGTGCTGTTGTCTCAATCAGTCACTTGTGCTCTTGAACTTTCGACAACGCAACCGCGCTCATCTCCTTGTCCTGCTCTTTGGCTCTGCATCTCTGCTCCATCCCTAGCCGCCTTTTGCGCTTCCACCTTCTTTGTAATTCGCGTCGCGCGGGGTCACTGCCCCCCACAATGGATGGTAAGCGATGGCGGTCAAGGCCGCACTGCTTCCGAATCCAGTCCAAAACTCGCTCACGTCTGCGACCATCTGAGTGCTCGAAAACCATATGCAGTCGACAACGTCGGCTGAAATCGCAAAGTGTTGCGAACACTCGAAGAAGCTATGCGCATCAAGGCCGGCTTGATGCGCAGCTTGGTCGAAGGAGACGACAATCGATGTAGCAGTTGAATCGAACTGCGCCGATGGTAGACGAGGCGGAGACGGAGGCGCAACACATCTTCGAGGGCTCAAACCCGAGGTGCTTGGGTGGATGGTCGGGTTGGCCGTAACGACATTACTGTAGGCACTGGGGTTTTGCTCGCGAGGCGAAGCTTGACGGTCGGCGTGGCCGTCTGCGAAATAGGCGACCGCTAAGATTATTATTCCCGAATGCGATTATCCATGTGGTGGCTCATCTTGCACTCATTTCTATCTTTGCCTGCACTGGTTTGTCACTTTCCTGCGGCGTCGTCTTTTTTTACGAGGTTTGGTCGACGTTACTCTCGCATATTGGGATTGTTCGTGTTTAACAGCCTGAGGACGTCGCCTCTGCCTGTGCGCGTCCGGACATCTTATTTAAGCGGCCCGTGTAGGTCCTTCATGGTAGGTGAATTTCCGTAAGGCGCAATTTGCCACTAGGCAGCGCTATGCTGCCTGGGGGGTTGTCACCATGTTGCATAGGGTTTAGGAGTCGAGGGTGTTGTTGCCGCTCTTTCTTCTTCCAAGTCGCTTCACAATCTTTTGACTAAATGCCCGCATCTCACACTTAACGGACGGCGAGACAGAGTTTATTGTGGCTACTTTGCTGCTTCATCTTCATGTACTCGCGAGCACAGTGTCGAGGGACTAGTGGCCTTCACATCCCTCTGTTCACCACACTTCCTTTGTGCTCGATTTACGGACGCGACTTTCTTCTGCTCCCACTTTCATAGCGTAGTCTTCAACTGTCTTTCTTGAGCTCACTTTCTTCTTTATTCGTCGGCCTCCCTTTCTACTCCATAACTATTTATATTACAAGTACGATAATGCATAAGCCATCGTGCAAACGGTGCATCTAAATGTCCACATGGGATGCCCTCAATGTCAAGGGAGGCGGCTTCACCGTCTCGTAGGGGATTCTCCATTTCTCATCGAAGAGCGCTGGACAGGTGCGAGGCCACTCAAAGACTCTGTGAGTTCACGAGCGAGCAACGATACTTCGTCCGAGATACAGAAACGCTTTGGTCGTGTCAAGCTTTCTTTAGTTGGTCGTGTCAAGCTTTCTTCGGATCGACGTGGTGTTTCTCCGCCCACGGCCCTCTCCGGGCTGCGAGATCTCGATGTGGTGACTACCCGCTGTTGACCACCTCGATGTCGCGACGAGAGAGAGTCGCGTTCGTCTACTTCCTCTCTTGGTTGGAACACAACACGGCGAGGAGTACGAGGCGACTGGTCCCTAATAAGAAGAGGCTCCTCATCCAGACTGCGGCGTTGACGACGCAACCAATCGATCTCGTCACGGTGTTCGGCTTCGGTGTGCTTGAGCTCACCAATGCGCGCCTCGTGGCTGCGGCGCTCCGCGATTACCTCCTCAACGCGTGAATCCTCGCGTGCCCGGGCCGAACGCGCCTCGTCTAGAGCGGCGCGTGCCTCTTGCAACGCTGTCTCCATGCCACGAAGGTCAGCCATCAGGTTGTCACGCCGCGCAACGTTCGTCAGGAGCGCGTCCCTAACGCGGTTGGCCTCGTCATTTGCGACGACGCTGGCGCGCTTCGCCTCGGCCGTCTCGCGTTTAGCCTTGGCTAGCGCTTCGGAGAGTTTGGATATCTCGTCGAAGGCAGCACGGCGCTCAGTTTGATCAAAAGCCTCATAACTACTTTTGCTTGCGTTTGCAACAATCTCGTCGGCAAGCGCCGCGGCGCGCTGGCGTTCTCGCGCTGCCCTGGCCTCCGCTTTCTCGGTCTCTTGTTGCGCCGCGACACAGCGCGCCATTGCTATTTCTGCGGCTTGGCGCATGCTTCTTGCTTGCGCTTCGCACTTTTCACGACGTTCTGACTCACGCATCGCCTGCACCTCGGCATCATCAGCAACCTTGCGCAAGCTGGTTGCCTGCGCTTCGCACCGTTTGCAACGTTCGGCCTCGCGCAACGTCTGTGCCTCCGCATCATCTGCTGCCTTACGAAAATTGGTTACTCGCGCTTGGCACTGTTCGTGACGTTCGGCCTCACGAACTGCCTGCGCCTCGGCATCATCGGCAGCCTTGCGCAAGTTGGTTGCTTGCGCTTCGCGCTGTTTGCGACGTTCGGCCTCACGTATGGTTTGGGCCTCGGCATCATCGGCAGCCTTGCGCAAGTTGGTTGCTTGCGCTTCGCGCTGTTCGCGACGTTCGGCCTGACGTATGGTTTGGGACTCCGCATCATCGGCAGCTTTGCGCATCCTGGATGCTTGCGCCTCGCACTGTTCGAGACGATTGGCTTGACGCGTCGCTTGTACCTCGGCATCATCGGCAGCCTTGCGCAGGTTGGTTGCCTGCACTTCGCACTCTTCACGTCGTTCGGCCTCGCGCATCGCCTGCGCCTCCGCATCATCCGCAGCCTTGCGCAAACTGGTTGCGTGCGCTTCGAACTGTTTGCGACGTTCAGCTTGACGCAACGCCTGTGCCTCGGCATCATCGGCAGCCCTTCGCAAGTCGGTTGCTTGCGCTTCGCATTTTTCACGACGTTCGGTCTCAAGCATTGCCTGCGCTTCTGCATCATCCGCAGCCTTGCGCAAGCTGGTTGCTTGCGCTTCGCACTTGTCGCGACGTTCGGCCTGACGCATCGCCTGTACCTCAGCATCATCTGCTGCCTTACGCAAACTGGTTACTCGCGCTTGGCACTGTTCGCGACGCTCGGCCTCGCGAACTGCCTGCGCCTCGGCATCATCGGCAGCCTTGCGCAAGTTGGCTGCTTGCGCTTCGCGCTGTTCACGACGTTCGGCCTGACGTACCGTTTGAGCCTCCGCATCATCGGCAGCTGCGCGCATCCTGGATGCTTGCGCTTCGCAATGTTCGAGACGGTTGGCTTCACGCGTTGCCTGTACTTCGGCATCATTGGCAGCCTTGCGCACGTTGGCTGCTTGTGCTTCGAGCATTTGGCGACGTTCGGCCTCACGCATCGCCTGTGCCTCGGCATCATCGGCAGCTGCGCGCATTTTGCTTGCTTGTGTTTCGTACTGTTCACGACGTTCTGCGTAACGCTTTACATTTGCCTCGGCATCATCGGCAGCAGCGCAAGTCGCGTTGGCCTGTGCTTCGTACCGCTCAAGACGTTCAGTGTCTCGGATCGCTTGTGCCTCGGCAGCGTTAGCTGCTGCGCGCGCCTCGCTCGCCCACGAGACGCATCGCTCGCGACGCTCTGCTTCTCCGACTGCCTGTGCCTCGGCATCATCAGCTGCTGCGCGTGCAGCCTTGGCCCGTGCTTCACACTGCTCACGATGTTCAGCGTCTCGGGTCGCCTGTAGCTCGGCATCGTTGGCAGCTGCGCGCGCCTCGCTTGCCCACGCGACGGATCTCTCACGACGATCTGCGTCTCGGACTGCCTGTGCCTCGGCATCGTCGGCAGCTGCGCGTGCTGCCTTGGCCTGCGCTTCACACTGCTCACCATGTTTAGCGTCCCGAATGGCATGTGCCTCGGCATCGTTGGCAGCAGCGCGCGCCTCGCTTGCCCACGCGACGGATCTCTCACGACGCTCTGCGTCTCGGACTGCCTGTGCCTCGGCATCGTCGGCAGCTGCGCGTGCGGCTTTGGCCTTCGCTTCGCACCGCTCACGACGCTCAACGTCTCGGATCATCAGTGCCTCGGCATCATCGGCAAGCGTGCGCGCCTCACTCGCGAGTGCAGCACATTGCTCACGTCTTTCAGCTTCGCGTGCCGCATCAGCCTCAGCAACATCGGTAGCTGCTCGTGCCTCTTTTGCGCGCGCTACACCTCGTTCATGCTTCTCAGATTCCTGCGCTGCCTGAGCCTCGGCGACGTCCGCAGCTGCGCGCGCTTTACTCGCTTGCGCAACAAAACGTTCTCGCCGATCAGCCTCGCGCGCTGCTTCCTCCTCGGCAACGTCGGCAGCTGCTCGTACTTCGCTTGCCAGGGCGACACATTTACCACGCCGCTCAGCTTCGCGCGCTGCCTCGGCCTCTGCAACGTCCGCAGCTGCGCGTGCCGCATCTGCCTGCTCGACACATCCCTGATGCCTCACAGCTTCGCGTGCGGCATCAGCCTTAGCAATGTCGGCAGCTGCTCGTGCTTCGCATGCCAGCGCAACATATCTTCCACGCCTGTCAGATTCCCGCGCTGCCTCCTCCTCGGCAACGTCAGCAGCTGCTCGCGTTTCGCTCGCCAATGAGACACATCTCCGATGCCGCATAGCTTCTCTCGCTGCCTCGGCCTCGGCGACATCCGCAGCTGCGCGTGCCGCGTCGACCCGCTCGACACATCGCTTATGTCTCTCGATTTCGCGTACCGTATGAGTCTCGGCGACGTCAGCAGCTTCTTTCGCTTCCCTCGCCTGCGCAACACGTCGTTCAAGTCGATCAGCTTCCCGTGCTGCCTCCTCTTCGGCGACGTCGGCAGATTTTTGCGCTTGAATGGTTCGTGCGACACATCGTTCACGCCTGTCATCAGATTCCCGCGCTGCCTCCTCCTCGGCAACGTCAGCAGCTCCTCTCGCTTCCCTAGCCTGGGCAACACATCTCCCGCGCCGATCAGCTTCCTTCGGAGCCTCTCTCACGTCCGCAGCTGCTCTCGCGACACGCGCTTCACTTGGTCCATCGGCTTCTCGCGCTGCCTCCTCCTCGGCAACGTCGGTAGTTTCTCGCGCCTCGACCGCGCGTGCTACAAATCGTGCTCGTCGTCGTCGTTCAGTTTCTCGAGCTACCTCGGTAGCGTCGTCGGCAACTCCTTCTTCTGCCCGGTCAACGCGTCGTTCGCGTCTCTGACCTTGGCGAGCCGCATCATCTGTTTGCGCCGCGGTGGTCCGCACAACACGTCGCACGCGTCTCTCGACTCGGCGTGCTGCATCAGCCTCGGCGACGTCGGCACCTGCTTGAACAGCCGCGTCGGCCCGCTCGACGCGTTTTTCGCGTCTTTGGCGCCGCGCGACACCTCGCCCGACAACGCGCTCGCGTTCGCCTTCGCGCGCTGCGTCATTGTGGGTCTCCAGCACGGTCCTGGCCGCGACCGAGAATCGGTCGTCGTCGTCGTCGGTGTGTCGTCGCTCGTAGAGCTGTGCCCGCTCCACCCGATGCTGCTCGGACTCGTCGTCGTCGTCGTCGTCGTCGTCGTCGTCGAGCACGGTTCTGCCAGCTCGGTCGTGGTGGCCGCGTTTGATGGTGAGTCGACGCGAATCGACGGAGAGTCGCGGCGCGAGGCCGGCGCAGGGCGCGGCGTCGGCGGCGTCTCGAGCGGCGCAAGCGGCGGCGGCGGCGTCGCGCGCGCGGCGCTCCTCGGCGCGCGCGGCGTCGAGGTCCCTCGCGACGAGGCGCATCTCGACCTCGAGCGCTGTGGTGTTGTCGTCGAGCGTCAGATCCCCACCCATTGCCGCGGCGGCAAAGCACGCGAGGTCGCTGTGGTCATTTTTTTCGAGGCGCTGCCATGTCCGGAGCACGGCGCGGACGCACGCTGCGGCGAGACCGCGGCGCCGCGAGCCCGTGGTGGTCCGCTTGCGCTCGCGGTAGAGCTCCGTGTATAGCGTCGCGGCGACCGCAACCACTCGTTCGTCCTCGGCGGCCAGCATCATCACATCACCTAACCGCCGGCCACGGGTAAGGATGGCCGTGCTTGTGCAGACGGCCGTCGGTAACGTGGTCGTCGACCTCTTCGTGGAGGAAGAGTGCGCGCCCCTGTGCGCGAGCTTCCTCAAGTTGTGCGGTGCCAAGTACTACCACGGATGCCTGTTCTACAACGTGCAGCCAGGTTGTCTCGCGCAGACGGGAGATCCCGAGGGCACGGGTCGCGGCGGCACCGGCGCCGACAACAAATTAATCACGTGGGACGGCAAGTCGCGGAAGCACGATGCGCTGGGTCTTGTGTCGCTCGCGAATATGGGGGGAAGCGGTCGGCGCGTCTTCGGGTCCCAGTTTTTCGTGACGCTTCGAGGCGAGGATCTGGGTCACCTCGACGCGGGGGGACACGCGGTGATCGGGGAGGTCGCCGAAGGCCTCGAGGTCCTGCGCACTTTGTCGAATTTGTACCTCGACGAGGCCGGGCGTCCCTGGGAGGACGTGCGCGTGCGGCATACGCACGTCCTCGACGATCCGCTGAACGAGGCGCCGGCGCGCGTTCCCGAGTCGCCGACGCGCGACCGACCTCCTCGGGAGAAGGTGATGCCGCGCGTCGCGTATGGCGAGTCCTCGAAGAAGCCCAAGGACAACCTGACGGACTACGAGCGGCAGGAAATCGAGAACGAGAAGAAGGCCAAATCGCAGGCGCAGGTACTGGAGATGATCGGCGACCTGCCGCACGCGGACGTCGAGGTCCCAAAGAACGAGCTCTTCGTGTGCAAGCTGAACAAGGTCACCGAAGACCACGACCTCGAGATCATATTCTCGCGGTTTGGAAAGATTGAGAGCTGCGATATTGTGCGTGACTGGAAGACGGGCGACTCGCTCAACTTTGCGTTTATAACGTTTGAAGAGGAGGACGCTGCCGTCGCCGCGTACCGAAAGATGAACGGTGCTCTCGTCGACGACTCCCGAATCAAGGTCGACTTTTCCCAGAGCGTCGCCAAGATCTGGAGCCGCTACACCCTCCAGTACAAGGGCGCAGCCGCGCGCGAGCGCAAGCTCAAGCTCGCGAGGCAGCTCCAGCACGATTCTGGCCGACGAGGCCACTACGCGCCCGCCGAATCCCGTCGCCGGGATGATGATGATGATGATGATGATGAGGAGCAATCATTCCGCCGCCCCGGCGACAGGGGTCGCCGCCAAGAACAATACCAAGGCGACGTGCCGAGACGACGAGGCCTGCACTACCCCAAGGAGCACGACGACGACGACGATCCCGTCAAGAAAAAAAGGCGTCGTTGGGAGGAGGGCGAGGACGAGTTTGGCAGGGCTCGCCGCCCCCAGCACCGCAACGGCCCATAATAGAATATATCTACAATTAAGAACCACCTAAGCGCGCCGAAATTCCGGGGCCGGCGTGTGTGAGCAACAGGTGGTTTTTGTGTGCGCAAACGACGCGTCTTGGGCCCCTCTACGCGCAGAAAAATCGCGACGATCCAATTCGACGGTGTGTGAAAAAGTTTCTAGAGCACGACTAAATTCGCCTCGTCAGAAATTACTTAATTAATTAATTATAGACACAAAATTAAGAACTCTTCTTAAAAATGACTTCTAGAGGTGAGAAGACCATCACAGACTCGTCCGTGAGGTCCCCATGCTACCGCCACACTGGCGGCAGGCAGTGCCCAGGGCGATCTTTTTGACCTTATTTTCATACCAACCTCTCACCCCCCCCCGGGACAGACGGTGGACGTTGTAATAATTTTGAATCACGTATGGGTACATGTCGTCTGCTCTGGACGTCGTCGCTGCGCGCGCAAGGCTGATGCCGGAAGTACGGGACAATGACGGCGACTTTTGTGGATGCGCGCAGCGCTTTATTCGGCATTTCGAGCGGAGGTGCGCGGAGGAAAGCGCGGTGTGCGAACTAACAGACATGGAGAAGGCTGCTTTCGTGTTGCTCCAGCGCCCGATCCCGTCGCACGCTGATCTCGTCGTCCAGGCCGCGAATATCGACGAGTCCAATCGCGCTGCGGCCGGCGACGACGACGAAGAGGTGATTAGAGGCGAGGAAGACACCAATAGCCTCGACGACTCAGTCGACGACGACACGCTGGCCAAGGCGCGCAAAGTAGGCAGACCGTCGAAGAAGTTCAAAAGCGCGAGTGCCGCGAAGGCCTCCCGTAACTCGTTGATTACGAGCTTTTTCAAGCCCAAGATCAAGCTGGGTCGTCCGAAGGGGTCGACGACGAAGAAGTCGAAGCGCGACAGGCCGCTTACAACCGCAGTAGAAGCCGTCGCGAACGACGCGCTGCCGAACACCAACGCCGCGCCGCCGCCCACGTCGCCCGCTCGGCCCGGACGCCGAGCCCAACGACGACGATAACGACGAAAAAATAGGCCGGTTCTTATTAATTAGGTCTGGTTCTTTCTTAATTGTAGACTAGTAAAGCCAAGTGAATTTTCGGGGGCTTTTTTTTTTTTTTCTCGGGGGGCAAGCCCCCCGAACCCCCCGAGAATGGGGGGCTCTGCCCCCCAAACCCCCCGCCGGGGGAGACCCCCGGACCCCCCAGGGCCTGCGTCGGCCGCCGCCTGCTTTGGGGGCCGAGCAACAACTCCGTCGGCCGCCTTGGACACGGTTTTTCCTTTTTTTTTTGCTTTTTTCGGTTCTTGAGGCAGGCATTGATCCTCCTAGCCGTCTACGGCGACCTCGCAGACTATCTTCACGACCCGCGGCGGCTCTTTCGGCGCGACATTCTCACGCCCCGTCGAAGCGATGTTGTCGATGCTGACAACGCGCGCATGACCGCGGCCTTTTTTTCCCGGAGACGAGGCGTCGGAGTTCTTTTAGGCAGACTAGGTTGGGTCGGAAGACGACGCCTCGCTCTTTACAGTCGAGCTTTCAACACCCTGATCACCAACGGCATGCTGACTTTGAGCGCGAGCTGAAGGTCTTCGCAACCTCGACCCGTCGCACGGCCACTGCAACGGTACCAGATACATGATCGATCGTGTCATTGTCACCGAGGCTCCTCCAACCTGCATCCCTTAAGGCCCGCCTACGCCTAACGATCAACAAGAGCCAGGGCCAGACGCCCCGCGAGGTCGGCGTCCTCTTGCCCAAGCCCGTCTTCTGCCACGTCCAGCTCTACGTGGCTCTCTGTCGAGTCGGCAACCCCGAGGATATCCTCTTCTGGGTCGACAACTCCACCTACCCCACACGTGCTGCGCAATACCGATAAGCCCCCTCCCGGCGTCTACACGCGCACTATAGGTTAACTGACTGGGACCAGGTGAACTTACTGGAACCAGGTGAACTTACTGGGGTTAGAGATTGGGACTAGGCGAACTTAGTCTCCAGGTGAACTTACTGAGACCAAGTTTGAACTTACTGGGGCTTTTAGAGTAAACTCAAAGCTTAGCGGCGTGTGCGGATCAAAGCCGCTTAGATTGGCGGGGGTGAGAGCGACGAGCTCGAAGGAGAGTGGGGTGTGTGGGTGCGGGTTTACGCCGAACTTACTGGGGTTAGAGATTGGGTTTACGCCGAATTTACTGGGGTTAGAGATTGGGACTAGGTGAACTTGACGGAAACAGGTGAACTTGCTGGGGTTAGAGATTGGGACTAGGTGAACTTACTGGCCTGCACTTGTCTCTAGACGAGCTCAAAGGAGTGGGTGTGAGCACGAGTGCGTTTACGCCGAACTTACTGGGGTTAGAGATTTGGACTAGGTGAACTTACTGACCAGGTGAACTTACTGGGACCAGGTGAACTTACTGGGGTTAGAGATTGGGACTAGGTGAACTTACTGGCCTGCACTTGTCTCATCTATTCCAGCGTTGGGAATTCACTTCAGCAAGTGAGCGTGAACCACTTCACCAGCCACGCAATATTGGTGAAGTGATTTGAAGTGAACATGTCGCCCTACGTGGCCATCGTGAACCTTTGTGAAGTGAACGCCACTTTTTTTTTTTTTTTTTTTTTTTTTTAACGCCAGCGCCGGTCCCTGTCGCGCTCCGTCAGTTCCGTGCCCCCCGCGCGCTATTGCCTAGGACTGCTCTTGGATTCTTTCGCGTTTCGGGGCGAAGGAGGCGTTACCGTGGATGGGGTTCAGTGTTTCTTACTTTAGGCGATGTGAACGACCTCGGTATCTTCGTCTGGTTCTTCCTCATCAACCTCCATCTCCGGAGAGTCTTCGGGGATGGTGCTCTCGGCGTTTTTGAACTCGGTCTCGGCGAGGTCCCTGTACTAAATCCGGGCCGCCGCAATGAAATTCTTGTTCATGCGCAGTAGGGCAACTTTGTCCGTCTCGTCCGCGCTGAGCAACGTGTTTCCCTTAGTCAGGACAAGATTTCCAATGCTCAGGCAGCGCTCACAGTAGCTCTGCGCGCCATGTGTACCAATTGAACCCTTAGAGGCTCTCGCCATGTCCGGAAGGAACCCATACTGCTCCTTGGTAAGCGGTCGATATAGCTTTCCAACGTCGAGCACAGCCAGATCTGTGAAGCCGACTTCATCATTCTTCCCAAGTTGAGGATAATGCTCTTACCAGTTGAGCGATCTCGACAGCCTGATCCATTGAGTGAAGACCTGTTCAAACTCCACATTAAAATCGGGCATCTGGTTCTCAGGCATAGCAAAAGAAGGCACGTCGCCACTAATGTCGTCCCAAGCGTCGGGTGCATCGAGTGCCGCCAAGAGACTGCGGGCAGGCGCAGGCTCGGAGGGCGGCGCAGACTCGGAGGAAGTCTTTTCCTTTTCGTGGTGGAATGCAGTCCGTGCGTAAATCACATGTTCTTCCTTGAGCGACTTCCTGGCCTGAGCTCTCTGATTGGACGACAGGTGCCGGCAGTTGATAGTCCGAAATTCAAGAAGGAAGGCAATCAGCTCGCGATCGTTGAATTCGTAGCCGAGGTGACGCACGTAGTTTTCATTATTCCCGCAAAACCGACACTCACATTCGAGAATAGCCCGCTCAAGACAGATTTTGCCGGTCTCGCTGAGGTCGTCAACATCGACAGTCTTACGTGGCATGGATTTCGCAGTTATGTTCGGGAGATCAATGACTTCTAGCGTCCCAGCTCGCAGAGACTCGATCATGTTGTGCTTGATCAATGCGGCGCACGCCCCCAGGTATAAGTGTTCATGTTGCACGAAAACAACGGCCTCATCCGTTATAGCTAAAATCGCCTCGAATTCAGCCAACGCCGCCCATTGCTCATCACTGATTGTCCAGGGGAGTCCAATGTTGGTAGCCACGTACAGTTTGAGCACGTGGTGCATACGCAGCAAGGAACGAATAAGTTGGTATCGCGCCCGGAACCTCGTCTTATTGAGGTCGAGCTTGAGCTTGAGCTTCGGCGATTCATTTCCCCGGCTATAATGGCAAAAGCGCATGCAGATCCTTCAAACGTGTGCCGTAAGAAAAGAACTTGGCTCCATCGTGGGCAATGTTCAGCAGCTCCTGGCCAGCTGGGAATGGATTGATCACCTGCTTGCCTCTGGGTCGTGTCAAGTCGCCACATGCCGCTGCCGAGTTTTTTGAGATATCATGCATGTCACACGCTTCGACCTCAACAAAAAATTCTTCGGCGACGCCAATTGCAGCCCGGTCTCTTGAACAATGGTTGCGGCCGCCAAATCGATATCGATTCCCGCACGCTCCGCGACCACAGAACGGAGCAGAGAAGCCGTGCCGGAATCGGTTCCATCGTCAGCTGGAACGAGGCCCATGCACACCGTCTCAACGCCACTCCAATCGGGCCAGATGAAGGATAGGCCAATGGCCTGTCGCTTGAAATTATCCTTGAGTGTCCCGCCGTCATGCAGCACCTGGGCGAATGGATTGCCGAAAGCCGCTTCATAAATAACACTCCGTAACGACGTGCTTCAAGATTCGAACAAAGCAACGATATTCAGCGTCCACCCATTCAAACAGCGCCTTTCGAGTCATGAACGGGCACTTGCTTTTCCCGTCACCGCCGCGGTAATACGCCTCAATTAGGTTGCGATGATCTTCGTCGTCAAAGGTACGCTTGGAGATCCGCTGCGACGCGTACACGTAGTGCCGAGCCGAGAACGCCATCAGGGAAGAGTGCTTTGCCTTGCTGGGCATGGCCATGAAGTATCTCGCAATATCCGATTTACCCTTCGAGGCTGCCGCAGCGCCCACGGCCCTCATAACGCCCTCCTTTTCTTGGTCTGTCTTCTGTTTCTTGGTGAGCTGTTGACGTCCCAGGTCGTCCTCCGGATGCGCAGCCTTGAAGTGGGCAAGACGCTTGGTCGTCTGCCATGTGCCTTTCTTGAAGTCTCTTGTCACCTTCGGGCGCTCCCAGCACAGGATACACAGATGCGTCGCCTTCCCACTGACGCGGTCAGGATGATTTTCCTTCGGTCGACGCACGCAGTCCCACACCTTGGAAAACCTGGTTGATCGTCCACTTTTGCCGGGTGTGTTCCACGTCACATCACTTTTCATCCCTCGCCTCTACCCCAACTGTGTGATTTTGCTCTGTGATCCTGGACCGGCTACTGCCGGCCCAGCCTGGCTCCCATGCCCGGGAGAGGTCCGAAGTTAGTTAGTTAGTTAGTTAGATCGTCCACTTTTGCCGGGTGTGTTCCACGTCACAACATCGACGTCGCAATCGGTTCGTTCTTGTGCTCCTCCTTCTGTTCCGCGTATTCCTCATCATCATCAACATTATCCTCCACCTCCAGGGTTGTGCGGCTCGACTTCGCTCATCAGACGGGGTCGGGGTCAGGGTCAGGCCGTCAGCCGAAGTGAATGAACGTGAAGTGAACATTGAACTTCGGACGCAAAATTTTGGTGAAGTGAAGTGAAGTGAAGTGAACCAAATTCAGTGAACCTAGTGAAGTGAGCCCAGTGAATTAATTCCCAACGCTGATCTATTCTAGTTGGAGCAGAAGGTTTTTTTCTGGAAGTAAGAATCTTCAACGGTCCTTCAACGGTTCTAGCTCTCAACAACAATTTTACAACAGCAACACTCTGTTGCAAGCTGGCTGAGGCCTCCGCGGTGGGTGTGTGCCGTTCCCGGCGGCGCGCGAGCATGACGACTACTACCGCGGAGGAAGAAGAGGAGTTGGGTGCGGTGACGAAGCTGCGGATCGGGGGCATGATGTGCCAGCAGTCCTGTGGGTCGACTGTCCAGGCGGCGTTGGCGGGGGTGGCAGGCGTGAAGGTCGCCGAGGTGTCGTACCCGCGGGGGGAAGCCATGATTTGGTGGTCCGGTGAGGCGATGGTGAGCGCGGCAATCGAGGCAGTGGAGGCCGTGGGGTTCGAGGCCTCGAGCCGAAACCCCTCGACGGTGGTGTGCCTGAGGGTCGAGGGGATGATGTGCCAGAAATCGTGCGGAGCGACGGTCGAGGCGGCGCTTTCGGGTGTTCCGGGCGTGACGCGCGCGCAAGTGTCGTACCCGCGGAAGCGTGCCGAGGTGACGTGCGCCGTCGAGGGCCTCGGCCCGCAGCTCGTCGAGGCCGTCGAGGTGGTGGGCTTCGAGGCGTTCCTCGCGGAAGACCCAGATTTGGAAGCGCCTCCTCGGTTGTCGTCGTCGTCGGCGTCGGAGGGGCTGCGGCGGTCGGAGCTGGTGGTACGCGGTATTCGGAGCCCGAGCGACGCGCGCGCCGTGGAGGCGGCCGCGGCGTCGGTGCCCGGGGTTGAACGGTGCGACGTCGCCGTCACGGCCGAGCGGTGCGTAGTCACCCATAGGCGCACCGTTAGCAGCGCCGACGTCGTCGCGGCCATCCGCGCCGCGGGGTTTCCCTCGTGCTTCGACGCCGACGCGCAACCCCCCGGCGGCGGCAGCAGCAGCAGCAGCAGCTCGAGCGTCGTCGCGTACCTGTGGGTCGAGGGCATGTCGTGCGCGGCGTGCTCGGCCAAGGTGGAGAAGGCGCTCGCGCGAGTGCCCGGGGTCGCGAGCGCGAGCGTGTCGTCGACGACGCACAAGGCCAAGGTCGCGCTGACGAGCGGGCCGCCGCGGGAGGCCGTGATGCCCGAGCTCGTGCGCGCCGTCGAAGGTCTCGGGTTCAAGGCGCGCGACGCGGGCGGGGCGAGCGGCCAGACGGCTTTTGACGCGTCGGAGCGCGAGGTCGCGGGCTGGCGGTCTACGTTTCTGTGGGCGCTCTTCCTGACGGGTCCGTTGGTTGTGGTGAAGTGGGCGACCATGCTGCTTTCCGCCGCGGCGGAATTCTGGCACCAGGGTCTCGCGTGCCAGGGCCGCCTCAGTCGCGTCGCGTTGTTCCAGTTCGCGATGGGAAGCGTGATCCAGGCGGCGATCGGCGGTCGATTCGCTCGCGCGGCCGCGCGCGGGCTGCGCACGGGCAACTACGGCATGGATCTGCTGGTGGCCCTCGCCACGTGCATCGTCTGGTTATACTCGACCCTCTCGCTCGTCGAGTGCTGTGCCTTCCATAGCGCTCACGACCACTCGATGTTCGAGACCTCGGCGATGTTGTTGTTCTTCGTGTCGCTGGGCAAATTCTTGGAGGCGAACGCCAAGCAGCGCGCGTCGGGCGCGATCGCCGCGCTGCTTCGGATGCAGCCGAAAATGGCGTTCGTGCTCATGGCGGCGGAGGATGCTGCGCGGCGCGCGACGCTCCGGAAAGACGATACCCGCGAGGACGACGACGACGCCCTCGAGGCCGAGGCAGAATTGCGCGAGGCCCTCGCGTCGAGCGAAGTGTCGCTCGTGTCGCGCGACGAGCTCGCGCCCGGCGCCGTGCTGGTCGTGCAGCCCGGCGCGGCCGTGCCGGCCGACGGGGTGGTCGCGTGCGCTCTATCCGGCGTCGCCTTCGTGGACGAGGCCGCGGTCACGGGCGAGTCGGTTCCCGCCGAAAAGCGCCGCGGCGACGTGGTTTTCGGCGCGACGATTAATCGCGGCGCGGCGTTCGTCGTGCGCGCGACGCAGACCGGCGAGGCCTCGACCATCGCTCAGATCGCGAGGCTCGTCGAGGAGGCGCAGCTCTCCAAAGCGCCAGTCCAGGAGTTCGCCGACGCGGTCGCCTCGAAATTCACCCCCGCGATACTCGGGTTGGCGGCTCTAACGTTTGGCGTCTGGTACGCCCTCGCTGCAACCGGCACCGTGCCGGAAGGCTGGATCGACGACCTCAACCCCTTCTTGTTCGCTTTGCTCTTCGGCGTCTCGGTGGTGGTCGTCGCCTGCCCGTGCGCCCTCGGTCTCGCGACCCCGACGGCCGTCATGTGCGGCACGGGCGTCGGAGCGAGCCTCGGCATCCTCGTCAAGGGCGGCGACGTCCTCGAGAAGGCCCACGCCGTCGACGCGGTCGTCTTCGACAAGACCGGGACCCTCACGACCGGCGAGCCGGTGGTCACCGACGAGATTGCCGTCTGTACTTCGAAAGACGAGGCGTTGGCGCTGGCCGCGAGCGCCGAATCCGCGAGCGAGCATCCGCTCGCGCGCGCCGTCGTGAGGGCCGCGCGCGCGAGGTCCCTGGCGCTCGATGCCATCCTCGACGCGACCTCGGTCCCGGGCCGGGGCGTGCGCGCCGTCCTCAAAACTCGCGGCGACGTCGCCGTCGGGAACGTCGAAATGATGCGGTCGAACCTCGGGCTAGAGCTTCCCGACGAAATTTCTGCCGACGTCGACCGGTTGCGCGCCGAGGCCAAGACGGCGCTCCTGATTGCTTCGAAAGGCCGGGTCCTCGCGCTCCTCGGCGTCGCCGACGCCCCCAGACCCGAGGCTGCCGCGGCGATCGCGGCGCTCCCGAAGAAAACGCAAGTCTGGATGCTCACGGGCGATCACCGCGAGACTGCCCTCGCCGTCGCCCGCCAAGTCGGCATCCCGCCCGACCGGGTGGAGGCCGGCGTCCTCCCCGAAGACAAGTCTACCTTCGTGCGCCGTCTCGGCGACCGAGGCCGCGTCGTCGCTATGGTCGGCGACGGCGTCAACGACTCGCCCGCCCTCGCCGCCGCCGACGTCGGCCTCGCGATCGGCGGCGGCACCCAGGTCGCGATCGAGGCCGCCGACGTCGTCCTCATCAAGTCCGACCTCCGCGATGTCGTCGTCGCTTTAGACCTCTCCCGCGCCGTCTACCGTCGCATCAAGACCAACTTCGTCTGGGCTACCGTCTACAACCTCGTCCTCGTACCCCTCGCCGCCGGCGCCCTCTTCCCCCTCTCGCAAACCCGCCTCCACCCCGCCACCGCCGCCCTCTGCATGGCCTTCTCCTCCGTCTCGGTCGTCTGTTCCAGCCTCGCCCTCAAGCTCTACGCTCCGCCCCGCATCCCCGCGCGGAATAATGCCGAACCGCTTCGAGACCTCGACGCCCCCCTCCTCGACTCCCCCCAAAGACCCGCCGCGGTTTCTGCTGCTGCCGCCGCCGCCAGAGCCTGCCGACGATGCCCCACCTGGCTCGCAGCCCTGCGCGCCCGCTGCCGCGTCCGATGCCGCCAGTGGCTCTACGCCGTCGCCGGCGTCCACTTGTACGCCAAGTGCCTCGATGACCCCCAAGCCACGCCCTGTTCCCCTCCCCAATCTCCGACAACGGCCGCCTCCTTCGACAAGCCGCGCGCTTCGGCCCTCGACCGGACCGGAACTGGAGGAGCTAATGGCCCCCCCCCCGCGGTCGCAAACTTCGTTTGATCCTCCTCATGTATACACGTAACTCATATATACACGTAAGAAGAAGAAGAAGAAGAAGAAGAAGAAGTTCCCCCTCGGGCGGCGGAAAACAGCAACGGAAACTTTTGTTATTCAAAGATGTCGTTGACGATTGTTCAGGAGCACGCGCTGTCGTGCCGCCGCCGCACCAAGGTGTCGCCCGTGGTCGCCCGATCCCCCGGCGAGGAGGCGGCGGCGGCGGCGGCCCTTGTCACCCGGCTCCGGACGCAGCGGCTCCTGCAGACGCGGTCGGCGGCGGCAGACCGCGAAGCGCGCGAACTGTGCCTGAGCCGCGCGCGGTCGGCGGCGTACGTCGCGCGGCGCGAACTCCGGGCCTGCGCGGCGCGGCACGACGAGGCTTCCCGGCGGTGCGAGCATTTCTCGACGCTAGCCGACGCGAGACGGACGACCGCGGGCGAGGGACACCGCGCGGCCGACGTCGCCGCCGACGAGCACGTCGCGCGGCTCGCCGCCCGCCGCCGCCAGGCCGTCGCGCACCGAGCCGAGGCTTTGGGACGCGCCAAGGCGGGCGCCGAGGCCCTGCGGACGGTCGACGAGCGCCGCGAGCGCGCGACGCGCGTCGCGGCCGCCAAGCGCGACGAGGCGATGACCGCGCGTTCGCGCGCGGGCGCCTACGCGAGACGCCCCCCCCCGCCCGCGTCCGCGCCCGCCGCGAGACGTCACGCGGGGGTCTTCGCCTCCACCCCCCTCGTCGAGCAGCGGGGGTTGACGATCTGCGACGCAACCGTCGGCCGCGCCGCGACCGTGGTCGAGCGCCATCGCGCCGAGGCGGCAGCCGCCGCCGCGGCCGCGACCGCCGCGCTCGACGCCGCCCAGCGCGTGAGCGAACAGGGTGGCACGCAAGCCGCCGAGACCGCGGCGCTCCGCGCGGCGGAACGCCTCCGTCTCGCGGCCGTCGACGCCGCGCAGGCAGCCGCGCGCGCCGATCGGCGGGGCCGCGCGGCCGCCAAGCGCCTCTCGTCGTCGCGAAAAGCCGACAGAGTTTGTCGGGAGATCGAGAACCACACGCGCCGGGCTGCCGCCCTCGCTCGCCGCCATGCGGCGCGCCGCGTTTCCGACGCCCTTCACGCGGCCAAGCGCAAGGCTCACCTCGACCGTCTGTCGCAGAAGGCAGCAAAAGACTTGGAGGCCGAACTCGCGGCCGTTCAAGAGGAAGCGAGGGCCGGGGCGCGCATCGTCGAGAACGCGGCGACGGCGGCCTACTGGGCAGCCATGCGCGCGGCCGAAGAAGAGGCGACTCCCGACCAGCCTGACGACGATACGCTCAGTGCTGCGAGAGTGCCTTTCGATTTTTACGACGAGCACCATCTCGAGCTTCGCGCGGAAGAACAAAAAATTCCGGAGGCGTTCCCTACCGCGAAACCCGAGGAATTCAAGACTGACGACGCACCGCTGCTGCCGGACGACACCCCGCTTGCCGAGGAAGATAGTCAACAGCCCGATGAGGAGGCTTCTTGGTTGCCGCGACCAGACTTTCCAGCGGAAGAGAAGGCGCCGCTGCTGCCGGACGACACCCCGCTTGCCGAGGAAGATAGTCAACAGCCCGGTGAGGAGGCTTCTTGGTTGCCGCGACCAGACTTTCCAGCGGAAGAGACGGCACCGCTGCTGCCGGACGACACCCCGCTTGCCGAGGAAGGTAGTCAGCAGCCCGATGAGGAGGCTTCTTGGTTGCCGCGACCGGACTTTCCAGCGGAAGAGAAGGCACCGCAACCGGACTTTCCAGCGGAAGAGGAGGAACTGTTCTCCCCTTTTGTTGTTGTTGCCAAGGAAGAAGAGGATATACGGCAGCCGGAAACGCTGCCGAACTTCCCGGAAGAGGAAGAAGACACCCCCCTTGCTGCCGTGGAAGAAGACGATCGGCCTGTGCCGCCGCAGGACGCGTCCCTTTTAGATGATGAAGAAACGGAGGTAGACGAAGAACCGCTGCCGCGATCGGACACGCCGCCTGCCATGGAAGAAGAAGACGACGACAAACGGCGCGACGCATTCACTCTGGAGGAAACGTTCCCGCGAAGACAGGATGATGCGTTCGCGCTTGACGACCCAGACCATAAGGATGAAGAGCCGCCGCTTGAAGAAGAAGAAGAAGAAGAAGCGAAAAACACGCCACCGCGCGAAACCATCTACTACGAGAGAAGCGGAGGTCGAAGAACCACCACCGCTTGATGATAAACCGCTAAAACCGAGCGACGAACCATCGGACGCGGCGTCATCTACGACGCGAACGGACGAGAGTTCGTCGCTAGCGAGGACGAGCTACGAGTTCCAGTCAATACGTAACT
>JAQMWT010000100.1:0-16011 GCA_029834535.1 Chrysophaeum taylorii
ACCTCTTCGAAGCCATCTTCTTCGGCGCCGTCGTCGTTGTCGTCGACCGGCTCGCACCCGTCGTACACCTTCGCCCACATCGATCCAAAAACGAGGGGCCGAATAGAACATTGTAGAGGGCTACCACAAGCCGGCCACCATTCTTTGATCGGCCCCTTATTTTCGATTCAAGTTTTTTGGATCGCAGCCCAATTAAGCCAAAAACAAGGCTAAAGCCCCCCGTGCAGAATGGGTCTTAGTCTTACATCTACACACTAAGAAATCAGAAATGGCTGTGTTTAACAACACCGTGCTGTCCTTGTCGTTAGAAACAAGACAACAAGGGCAGCTCTACCGCTGCAAGACTCTACCGAGGAATACAGTGATTTTTACTATTCTCTTGCATGTGACGATGTGACTGAGCGGGAGCGTTATCCCACGAAGAGATATGACCAAGTGACAAAGTCGGTGTCGGCATGGTGAAGTAACCGTCGTTATGACAATGAGCAGTGCGCGACTGTTTTTGAAGGATGATAAGTCCAGGATTGTCGGTCACATATGTATCAAAGCTGTCGTCCTGAGTGCAGCGTGGCGCAGTCGAAGCTGAACTATGAGCGTCGAAAACAACATGTGAATAATCATCGCGAGATGTCGATATCGGGAAAAGTCGTGTGGGGGTGGCCAGTAAAGCAGGAACAATTATAAACATAATTTCGTAGCGTCTGAGTCTTGTTGGTGGTCCTGGATCTCCACTGTCGACCTGGAATTGTGGTCAGGTGGAGGTTTCCTTTTTCTATCATGAAAAGATGATTCGACTGGGACTGAAGTTCGCGAGTGTATCATGTGAGACGGTGGATATAGACGCGTGTCCTGTGCAGAAGAGTCAATAGACGGGGGTAAATGCCGGACAGCGATGGACGGTGCGAAGGCATGGTCTTTGCCTGAAGGAGATCGCAACATATCATAGGTGCTGACTTCGAAGGCGTGGTCGGAGTCGTATCCTGTGTTTTCGACTGGAGGGTCGTGTGCTGTTTGGCAAACTTCGTATCCAGAATCGTGACAAAAGGCTGGTCCATAATTTATTTCATGTCCGGAATCTATTTCACCAGAATCAAACTTCCCTCGATGTACAAGCGCGAGTGAGCGCGGTGCATCCCTGGTGAAATGTGCAGTGACTGAAAGTTGAGACGTTCGACGGAAGGGAGAGGTCGACATGCGATAGCACGTGCAGTATGCAACATGGAGGGAGCGTGTGCTCCAAGAGAGAAGTTAGCTGTGGACAGGAGATGTACGAAGAGTGAATCTGATGTGAGACAATCGACATGGGGTGAAGACTGTCTGATAAGAGTGAGTCGTGCGAGACCGTGGCTGACAGCGAGTGTGCGAGAATAAAGGAAGAGATGGGTATGGCAAGTGACTTCCATTGATTAAAACATAGCTGAGTGGGGCATGCGACGTGCGGCAGTGATAGTCGATAGAATGCCGATAGCAGAGCGCGTGTCCAACCTGAAGAGACTGGGAGTTATCCTCGCGGATGCTACGGAGAAT
Source organism: Chrysophaeum taylorii (assembly GCA_029834535.1). Classification (NCBI taxonomy): domain Eukaryota; class Pelagophyceae; order Pelagomonadales; family Pelagomonadaceae; genus Chrysophaeum; species Chrysophaeum taylorii. Next base: position 1,528 of record JAQMWT010000100.1, read on the forward strand.
GTCGACTCGGTGAGAATCGCAATAGCAGCCGGTGAGCTCGGAGTTCTGCTGGGGTTGCAGAGTGGAACGTGCAGTAGGAACGGAGAGGAGCGAGCCGGGTGCGTCACAAGAGCATAAAATGCGAGTGCAGTCTGAACTGTGTCCTAAGTGGACTTCTGGCAGTAATGTCGATAGATGCGAATCGTGGACAGAACTGGGGGTGGATGTCGCGTGAAGTGGCGCTGTAACCGAACCATTGAGGTGCAGATCGTCAACGGAGTGCAGATCTTCAACGTAAAGCTGTGTGCTGGGAGGTGCGTTTGAATGAGGAAGGAAATGACTCTGCGTATGTCTACCAGTAGGTGGCGCGCGTTGGACTGGCGATGAGTGCGATACATGACGTTGACGTGACAGAACTTGAGTTGCATATGGCAGCATACCGGGTGGAACCGAGTGAGCTGAAACGTGAGAGGTGTGACCTGTAAAGGGCTGACAGAAGAGCGTGGGAGGCTCAGAATTGCAGGTGACGAAACTTAGTGTCATCACGAATCGTCGGGAATCGCGCTGGATTAGATGCTGGGGGGGACGACAAGGTCTCATCAGGTCTAGTTATGTGACGGAGATCCTAGAGAACAGCAAAAAATCACTGTGCCTCTGGTAGAGAATGGTGGCAGTGGTAGTGCTGCCTTTCGTCCTGTCCTCTTACGACACAAAGAGCAGTACGGTGTTCGACACGGCGATTTTGGGTGTATAGGTGTGAGTGTGAGACAGAGGGGGGGGGTCCTAACCCTACATGAAATTTTGTATCTCTACGCCCTCGCAGATTGAACTCGGTGATGAGCGAAATCTGGAACAAACAAAGCAATGTCTGGCCAGAGACAAGTAGACGTCGAGTTGTGAGGAGGCGTGGAATGAGAAGTGTGCGAAGTGCATGAGACAGATAGAGTAGAGCGGAGTAGCAGGGGAGTATGAGTGAGAAAGGAGAAAGAGCGCGAAGTCGAATATGGAATAGGCTGAGAGGGGAAGCAAACTGAGAAGGATATTGCAAGAAGAGGCGAATGATCAAGGAACAGAAAAAGCATCGATCGTAAGGAAGGAGAAAAGTGGAGGAAGATGCAAAGAGAACACGTGGAGGAAAATGCTAGGTAGGCTAATGGCGAAGTATGGCGAATTCTGTACGAGAGATCAGATCATCATCTTGTTCAGCGATGGGCTAGCTTGTCTAAGACAGATTCGTTCAAACATTTAGCATCTGTCGTCCCTCCAGATACTCTTGCGATTTTAGCAGTCGATCTGCACAACTCCGTGACCAGAGGTTTCCGCCAAAGTGGTGAAGTCCTGCCGACCGCGTTGAGCCCGACAGATCGATCCTTTGAGCAGTATTTACGAATCTCCGACACCACCTTTCGTCACGTAGAGATTCCGCTGTTAAATACGCGTACTCGTGTCGTTAAGTGGGTGTCAAAAGAGGATCTCCAGGATCCCACTAAATGGGAACCGCCAGAAGTTCCTATGCTTCCGCTTCCAACAGATGCGCCGGGGACGGCTCATGCTTTTTCTGCTGCCCCCCCCCGACAATCAAAAGTGGACGTTCCGCCGGATCCTAAACCTGAACAGGAGCCGAAAGTAAGGAGCGAGCCGAATGTGCGCTTCAAAGGTGAAAAGATCAATAAGAGCCACCCTGAGGTGAGGTTCAAATACGAAGAAAAGTTCGATGTGCCATGGAAGGATGCACCGCGCGATGCGGACGGTGTACCGTTACCGCAGATTCCCGGGCACGTCAAGGACAATGATGCGATGAAAGTCGTAATTCCGACGAAGGAAGAAGTTGAAAAGGTTGTTCGAGATCTAGGAATTCCCGACAACCCGCATCTGGATGATGATGCGAAGATGATGTTGAGCCATTGCGTGCAATACGCGTGGGCTTTCTTTGATCCGATTATGAGACCCGTGGACTCGCCACCGGTTTCTCTACGCTTTAAAGACGCAAACCCACGACCGATCAAGATGACGCCTTATAGGTTGACGCCAGCAAAGCTCGAGTGTCTCAGAAAGCAGATCACTGAGTGGTGTCGCGATGGAGTCATCCGACCGGCGAACTCTCCGTGGGGATTTCCTGTACTGATGCTGCCTAAGAAGGGAGCCGAGGCCGGGACGTCGAATGCTTTTCGTGCTGCCGTTGACTTGCGTCAGCTCAATGATCAGCTGGTCAATGACAGTTGGCCGAATATTCGTCAAGATGATGCTTTGGCTTTTCTTGCCATGCGCCGTTGGCGGACGTGCATTGATATTCGATGGGGTTATCATAACTTACGTTTGGACGCCGCTGCTCAGGACGCTGTTACGATGGTTAGTCCACTTGGAGCCCATAGTTTCTTGCGCTTGCCTCTAGGAGTAAAAACAGCAGGAGCTCTCTTTTGTAAGCAGATGGCTAGCGATTTGTCCACATGGATGTATAAGGACTTGGTCGCGTTTGTCGACGATATTATGATGGGATCGGATGAACTCCATCGACATTTACAAGTTTTGATTGAAGTGTTGTGCCATTTAGCACAGCGAGGATATAGTGGACGAACTTCGAAGTTCCACCTCCTCAAGGATGAAATCGAGTTTTTGGGACATATTTCGACTCCGGAAGGCTTGAAGCCGAATCCCAAGACGTTAGAAGCGTTGCAGCAGATGCCGATTCCCGGTACGTTGCCCAATACGTCCCCGAAGACCCAGATTCGATCTTTTATTGGTATGAGCAACTATTGCCGCCGATATGTGAAGAATTATTCGAAGATTGTGGAGCCGCTTAGGCGATTGTGTCTTGAAGGCGTTAAGTTTGAGTGGACGCCTGAGTGCCAAAAGGCATGGGACACGATCATCGAAGCTTTGGTGGATTCTCGTGGAGTTTATCATCCTGACTACGATCTTCCTTTTCAGATCCGCTCGGATGCTTCCAAGGATGGTCTGGGTGCGTATCTTTTCAGCTCGTGGAAATCAAGGACGAAACCGGCAAGGTGACACGAGAGGAACGAGTAATTGAGTATTGGAGCCGAGCTGTGCCGAAAGAGATGCGGAACTATGAGCCTCGCCGGCTAGAGCTACTGGCAGTTATTCTTTCTCTTGAGCATTTCCGCTCTTATATCGAAGGTCACAAGACGATCCTTGAAACAGATCATCGCAACTTGACGTTTTTACGAAAGGCGAAGCACTCGTCTGGGCAGTTGGCTCGATGGGCGATGCGGCTCGCCAATTTTGATCCTGAATTGGGTTACAAGCCAGGGAAGTCGCCGGGAATGAGCATCCCTGACTGTCTCTCTCGCAATCCTATAGATCATGTCATCGAGACGGACGAGTTTGGTGAACCCTTGAACCACGCGTATCTAGTGTGCCAAGAACTCCCTCGTTCTGTTGATGATGAAGGAGTACCTTTACCTGGGTGCCATGTCATTCTGTCGTTTGTTACGACTGAGTTGCCTGTGGAGGAAGAGGAAGAAGACCTCGATGATCCGATGCAATTGGTCACGTCTCATGCTACGAAACAACGTCAGAAGCAACGACTGCAGACCCAGCCTAGTATTTTCCGTGATGCCGATGATTACCAAGAGTACATCGACAAGATTCCGGATAATTTGACTTTGGAAGAGATAGCCAAAGAGCAGATCACTGATGCTACTTGCGAGGACATTCGTTATCGCATGGCTCAGGGCCATTCTCTTCGTCGGTACGGAGCCAATTATCGCTATCAAGTGGTGAAAGGAGTTCTCTACCGTGCCGCATCCGACTTGCACCCGATGATAGTCGCACCCCGAACTTTACGGACGCGCATCATCCGATTGTACCATGACACACCTCTCAATGGTGGTCATATGGGTCGTCAAAGTACAGTGCAGTCGACACTGGAACGTTTTTGGTGGCCCCATATGTCTAATGAGATGGGTGCTTACATTGCTGGTTGCATAGTGTGCAAGAAAGCTCGTACGCCTGAACCAAAGAGAGCAGGTCTGCTTCAGCAACCGGTGTATGATGGTGATTGTGTCGTCCTTTGTATGGATTTGTTTGGACCTTTGCCCAGTGCTGGTCCCGAGACATATCTCATCGTCTTTTTGATACATTTTCTCATTTCTTTATTCTTGACGTACTACACCATAAGACTGCTGTGTCAATCCTCGAGTCGTTTGTCGCGAGTATATTATTCAAAGGTTATCTACCTCCGAGGATTCGTACCGACAATGGGAAAGAGTTCGTCAAGAAGTTGATGGAAGAGTTTTGTCATCTTTTCAATGTTCGGTATAGTACCACGATTCCGTATCATGATCAGGCTAATCCTGCTGAAAGGGTCAACCGCTTTATCAAGGCTTTCCTCCGTGCGTGCCTTCAAAACCGCAAGATCACGGAATGGCCCGAATTTGCGGAGTACATTGCTTTCTGTTACAATCGTAAATTTATTCCGGGGACTCAGATCTCACCTTTCATGCTTCGTCTTAACCGGCAGCCTTTATTGCCAACCGATTACACGATCATGGATCTTGATGTCCGCCGCCTGCCGAAAACTCGCTCCGATGTTGTGGCAGAGACTCGCGAGAGGCTGAAGTTCTATACCGCTACGGTGAACGAAGCTCGTGAGAAGGCTCTTCGTAAACAACGTCTCGCCTATAATGCGGACCATGTTGATGTGGAGTATGAAGAAGGTTCACATGTTCTGCTCTACATCCCTTTTCTTCAGAACAAGCTTCGACCGGAATGGCGCGGTCCATTCGTTATTTTGGAACGCTTGTCCCCGGTCACTTACAGGATTGAGTCTCTTGATTCTCCTCCCGAACGCCGTTGTGTTCATGTTAGTCAGATTACCCCTGTGATGGTTTCTCCAGTGGTCGATCGAGCTGTGCCCAAGCCCAAGGAGACCTTTCGGGATGATTACAAGCATGGTAAGTTCGTTATTTTTCGGATTCCGGATAATGAACGGTCCGATTGGCGAAAGAAGATTTATGTCGCTTAAGTTTATGAACCCTATGATTTTGTGAATGATCGAGTCGCTCTGCATATGTATGCTGATCTCGGTCCCCATGACCGGGTTTCTTATTACAAGCCTACTTCACATCTCTCTACTCGCAAGCTTAAGCCGGAATACAAGGACGTGGACGGTCGCAGTTTCACCGACAAGACCAAGGTCAACAACAGTACCACTCCTTGTGTCACCGACTTCGCCCCGCATGAGATCGATGTGTTGATTCGTAAGTTCACTTTGCGTGGTGGACGCGTTCCTGAACCTGTCGTTGAACGTGTCTACAAGAAGATTCGTTCCCGAGACGCTCATTCAGCCAAGGCTCGTGCTTCTCGCCGGACTCGCTGAGGGCAGCTCGTGTTCTCACCAGGGGAGTCCTGTGGCGGCAACTCCTGACCGCTAAGGCTTACCCCCCCTCTCTCGAGGCTTGATACCCGTTCAACGGGACACCTTTCCCTATCTTCTTAGTGACATCATACCTCTCTCTTGTGAGAAGCATTCTTGCTGTATTCTTGTAGTATCCTTGCTATCATATACCACCTCTCCATCTTGTTGAGAGGCTTGGTGAGCGTGAGCAAGGTGTGTGGCGAGTATACCCGACCCCGAGTCCGTGTTTTCCTCGTTCAGTGAGGTCTAGGACGAGTTGGTGAGTACCCCCTTTGTCACCCGGGGGTCGGGAAGGTTTTTCTGTGCCGCCATACGCCCGATCCCAGCAGGACGTCACCCTTCGTCGCACATACGTCCGGCGGGAGCATGCGTACGACCTACGGGCGGGGCCCGTCCTCTCTTCGCCTGCCCCACGACTCGGCGATGACCCCGACTAGGTCCCGCGTACTTATCTCCGCCCGTCAGGCACATCCCTCCTACCCCACAAACCCACCCACATCCTTCATGCCCCCCACACACACCCCCCTCTTAGCAGTCGACATTTAAAGACAAACAGACAAACAGACAAACATCTGTCGATTAGTAGTAAGGATAGGGTGAATGTCATATCACTGGTTCTTGAGGTCACATCACTCGCACCAAGAGCACATGACTGGTTCTCTTAATTTCTCGGGTCACATCACTGACTCCTTACCCGCATCACTTGCGCTAATAATAAATAGAACACATCACTCGTCCTCTCGGGTCACATCACTCGTTCCAGGACGGAGCTCCGGAGCGACACGAAAAACGGGTCACATCACTGGTTCTTAGAAACCAGTAATGTGACCCTGCTTGCCGAAGGCGGAACCAGTGATGTGACCCGAAGGTTGGCCAGGATTTTTCTTGGGTAATGGTCTCGTCACGGGTTGTTTCGAATACTTCTTGTATCTTGATGCCCGCCGACGGGCCGCGGCGGTGCGCGCCTGTGTTACCAACACAATGGATGTTGCGAACGGCCGCCGGGCCCGGTGAGTTGCTCTGCCAGAAGATGTGTGCTTCATTTTGTGGCACGTGGCGAGGCTCGACTGCTCTTCGGGGCAATTGCGCCGCGCCGTGACAATAGACGCGGAGCCTCGGCCTGCCCCGGTGCCCCGCGGCCCTCGCCGGGACTCTGCTCGGTCCATCGCCTGAACCAGAAAAGTAGGTTCCTACCCCATCTTCCATATACTCTAAGTTAGGGCCGGGGCAGTGCTGCGGGGCACTGCTGGTCACCCCCGGCGCTTTTCGTCGGTGAACTTCCGCGTGAAGGCCCTTCTTCGGCTGAATGGCTAATTGGGGCCTCGCCGGAGGCAAGCATAGGGAATCATGCATGCGAGTGAATGGGAGCACGCAAGTGCACTGAGGCAGGTGATGGCAGACATGCGGGGTTTTAGGATTGCCACATGCTCCAGAGGATTCTGAAATGCAGTGGGAAGAGAACTGAAGAACTATCCCGCCTCAACGTGTGAATCTGGTAGGTTAGAATTCAGGGAACTGGTTAGTTCCCCTAGCCTAGGCACACGACAGACGATACGTAGAACTGCACCTGGCTATAACATGTAAAACTTCGTGCCTTCGGGGCGCGCTAATCTATGAAGATGAGCGTAAGCACGATCCATAGGTCGACTGCTAAGAGGTGCACTCGAGGGGTTTTAAAAGTCGACTGCAAAGAGGCGGGGGGGGGGTGCTTGTGGGTGATTGAAGGTCAATGCAGGGGTTATTGACAAGGGAAGAAAAAGGGTCGTAGGGGAGAGATGTCTTCTCAACGGACAGCGATGGGGTGGACGTGCGCAAGAAAGTCGCATGCGCAAGAATAAGAAAGATCGTCGCATGTCGCATGAGCAAGAAAGAGGGCTGCATGCGCAAGAATAGCACGTCGCACCTTGTCTGAGTGGAAACTACCATGAACAGCGCCTTGCCCTCGGCAGGGTGCAGCATGGTTCTGAAGAGCTATTTGCCACGGCGGCGTTTCACCTCGCGCTGTGGCTTGCGAATTGGCTCGCACTTGGGTTCCCAGCAGTTGTTTTGCTGGTCGTCTTCATCAACTCCCTGAGCGCGTGCAGCGCACTGTAGGTGAATAAACCGCTGGCAGCGTGAACACGTGTGCTGCGATGGCAGTCCCCCAAAGCACCCAGCAACTGCGCACTTTTGGCCTGGTTCTAAGCGCGACTGGGTGGTTTCCTGCACATGAGCGAATGGACGAGCCTGAAAGTCCCGAGCAATCGCCATGGCAGTCGCACCTCGAGTGCCTTTCAAGATCGGCTCACAAACACCCGCGGCGGGTTGCTGTGACGCGCGGGGTTGCTGCAAATTCGGCGCTGCTTCCTCATCAGACATCTCTTCGTCTCGGAAGCTTCGCTTGCGTTCCTTCAAAATGGTGGCTTGTGCTTTCGCAGCCTTCTCCTCGGCCATGAGCACCTTGTCCTCGACAGGTGGCCGCTGTTGGTCTCCAGCAACGGATGGGGCAGCCAGCCACGGTTCGTCTCCAGCAGTCGCCGGGGTGTCAGAAGGCGGGCCATCTCGAGGAGCGTCGCGATCGCCTTCTTCGTCGTCAGTGAACACGTCGACGTTGTCATATTCATCGCCGTCGTCATCTTCGTCGCCGTCGTGCTCGTCAGCCAAAGGCCAGAAAAAGAGATTGTAGTGCTCTTTTTTGCAGGATGCCAGCTTGACAATCCCGCCCAAGCAACCCGCCTCGGTGTGGGTGAAATCACCGAAGCTCACGTTCGAGCAATCCGGAAGGAGCTCGTATGCGAATTGGAAGCGTACCGAGTAGCTGATGACGAATCGTATGTCCTCGCCCAGATCGTCATACATTTTGAGAGGAACAGTCGTAGGATCAAACTTGGCCTTCTCCTTGATCAGCTTCCCTTTCATCGGGTGCACCTGTTCCCGCCCGAATTTGAGATTCTCGGCCTCGAGATGCATGGACTTCGCCTTCGCTGCGTTGACGCGGATAAATTTGAGATGGATGCCAGCAGCAGCACATGCTTGCTCGATATGAGTTATGGCCTTAACATCATCCTCTGGTTTCCCGTATATCACAGCCCGCGTGTGTTTCAGCAGCCGGTGCGCGAATTCGATGTCTACTTTCCGAGGAACAAACTCTTGTAAAATGGAAACCAATCCGCTCGGCGTTGCTTTGCGTTCTTGCTTCTTCTTCTTTTCGAGGTCGTGAAGCAAAGCGGATAGAATAACTGGAAGCAGCTGCTGCGCGGTGTAGGCGCGCTGCTTTCGATGGTCGTTCGAAGGCGCGCCATTCCGCGGCTGGCGTGACGAGACAGTCATCGACCGTTGATTTGAGCAATTGATATCATGATCCTGGGCATACTGGAGAACCCAACTCTCGCAGTACGTGCGCGTCATGATAACGAAAAAACGATCGCGCCCACCACAGCGCAAGCCTACTTCCGTTCTTCGTCGGCTTCATGTTAATGCCCGAGGCGAGCCCTTGAACCGGTGGGCCATTCGCGAGCAGGACCTTGCTGTTCCTCGCAGCCAATTCAGTCGCTTGAAGTTCTGCGTGGGCCCGACTCGGGTACACTTTGCCGACTTCGAGTTTCTCGTCGAGCGGGATTTGCGCCAGTTTTCGCGGCATCGGCTGGTTCGAGCCCTCGTGGCGGGCGTTCTCGGCCTTGATGGCCTCGGTCCTGGCCTTTCGACGCACCGCCTTGCGCTCCGTCGCCGAGACTCCTTCAGCGCCCCCGCCCCGCAGCGCATCCTCGGGCCCTCCATCCTCCTCGTCGTCGTCGGAAGCTGGGCTTTCAATTTGAGTCGCGAAAACTTCTGCGTATTCTCTGAATGTGTCCGAGATGTTCATTAGGCTATCGACGCTCTCCCGAGACGCCGACATCCTCACGAGAGTCTACCGACCGTCCAAGATCCGGCGGGACTGGCACCTGCAGAAAGCGCGCGTCTCTCACTCACCCCCGTCTGCAGGACCGCTGGCAACGGTGCCTGATACGAAACTGCCGGCGTAAGTCTGATTTGAACTACGTTCCATCAACTGTTCCTTCTTTCTCACATCACTTGTACCGTTTTTCTAATATGAGTCTTATCACTCGTTACTATACACCTGTTCGGGACACATCACTGGTACCTGTGAGCCCGCGAGGCGGGGAACGAGTGATGTGTCCCTAGGGTGCGGGTGATGTGACCTAAGCATAAATGGGGTACCAGTGATTTGCATAGGGTGTGAGTGATGTGGCCTCACTTTTTTGGGTAACAGTGATGTGACCTCAAGAACCAGTGATGTGACATTTACCCTAAAAAATATTACGAAATTCCTTTACTTTACCTATTTTACGTTACTATACCATTACTTTACAGTCGTTTCAAACTGATGGTAAAGTAATTTGTTTACATTACTAAATCCGTACGTCACCCACGTCGACGAGTCGTTTTGAGCGACGTGGCGGGGTCTGTAGAAGTCTGCGTTACGGACCCCGCACGCGACGGCCAGGCCGGCCGAAGCGGAGCAGTCGCCTCCGATGGCATGCCACAACGTGGAGGGTGAGATCGAGGGTGGTACTAATGACGACGGGGAGGAGGATGAAGGCAACGCCTTCATGCGACTGCGCCGGCGTCCGACTCAGATGACGATGGCGACATCGAGCCCGACTGCTGGGCCGAAGCCATTCCTCAGCCCGAAGAGCAGCAGCAACCTGTTTAATCGGAGGAGGCGATGCCGGACTTCAAGGTGGAGTTCGAACGCGTCTTCATGAAGCGGGTCCAGTGCGCTCGCACCGCACCATCGAGTGGCTCAAGGAATTTCCTGACGACCTCTCGGATTCCTCCGACACCTCCAGGATCCCAAGCTCTTGGACATGATGTTGCTCAACGTCGGCAAGCTCTACACGCGAATAGAAGGCAACCAGGAGTACAGATAACTTCGAGACATTGCACGAGTCTCGAAGGGCAATATCGGCGCGCTGCCTGCTGAGAGCTTCTGCGAGCGAATCATCTCAGCTGCCAACATCGTCATGACTGAGGGCAACGCCCTCCTGAGCGACGAGGAGCTCGACATGCTGCAGAGAAATCTGCTGCCTCTTACCCTTGTCCGTCCGTCGAGAACGTGATCTCTTCCTTACCCTTCTTCTTCCTTTCTACACAGTCAATTAGTCCTCTGACAAGTGCAGGCCAGTAAGTTCACCTAGTCCCAATCTCCAACCCTAGTAAGTTCACCTGGTCCCAGTAAGTTCACCTGGTCAGTTAGTTCACTTAGTCCCAATCTCTAACCCGGCGTAAACCCACTCGTGCTCACACCCACTCTCCTTTGAGCTCGTCGCTCTCACCCCCGCCAATCCAAGCTGCTTTGATCCGCACGCACCGTCAACCTTTGAGGTTGAGTTGTCAAAAAAAAAACCAGTAAGTTCACCTGGTCCCAGTAAGTTCACCTGGTCACTCAGTTCACCTAGTCCCAATCTCAAACCCCAGTAAGTTCACCTGGTCCCAGTAAGTTCACCTACAGTGCGCGTGTAGACGCCGGGAGGGGGCTTATCGGTATTGCGCAGCACGTGTGGGGTAGGGTGGAGTCGTCGACTCAGAAGAGCATATCCTCGGGGTTGCCGATCGACAGAGAGCCACGTAGAGCTGGACGTGGCAGAAGACGGGCAAGAGGACGCCGACCTTGCGGGGCGTCTGCCTCTGGCTCTTGTTGATCGTTTGGCGTCGGTGGGGCTTGAGGGATACAGGTTGGAGGAGCCTCGGTGACACGACACGATCGATCATGTATCTGGTACCGTTGCAGTGGCCGTGCGACGGGTCGAGGTTGCGAAGACTTTAAGCTCGCGATCAAAGTCAGCATGCCGTTGGTTGTCAGGGAGTTGAAAACTCGACTGTAAAGAGCGAGGCGTCGTCTTCCGACCCAACCTAGTCGGCCGAAAAGAACTCCGACGCCTCGTCTCCGGGAAAAAAAGGCCGCGGTCATGCGCGCGTTGTCAGCATCGACAACATCGTTTCGACGGGGCGTGAGAATGGCGCGCTGAAAGAGCCGCCGCGGGTCGTGGAAACAGTCTGCGAGGTCGCCGTGGACGGCTTGGAGGATCACTGTCTGGCTCGCGGGCCTATCTGATCCTTACCCTAAATCGAGGGACAGACAGACAAACAAACAAACATCTGTCGATTAGTAGTTAAGATTTGTGCTCAAGCTCATCATCATGGTCTAGCGCGTCCCGAGGTATGTAGTGCTATACACTTAACCTTCCTCGTGTAGTTCTAGATGCCGCCTGTCGTGTTCTGAGGACATAGGGAACATCAAAAGGTGAGGGTAGGAATGCCGGTCCTGGTGTGTGCGAGTGCCCGGGGCTATATATACCCCTGTGCTTCCCCATCATAGTGAAACGTGAACATCTGGGGCGAGTCAAGCATGTATGCGAGACGGTGGGGACCCAGCAGACGACGACGCCATCTGCTTAAGATGAACATCTGCGTCGGAGATGAACATCCGGTCCTGGTAAGTGAAAACCAAAAGGGAGGGTAGGAATGCCGGTCCTGGTGTGTGCGAGTGCCCGGGGCTATATATACCCCTGTGCTTCCCCATCATAGTGAAACGTGAACATCTGGGGCGAGTCAAGCATGTATGTGTATGCGAGACGATGGGGACCCAGCAGACGACGACGCCATCTGCTTAAGATGAACATCTGCGTCGGAGATGAACACCCGGTCCTGGTAAGTGAAAGCGCCCAGATGAGGGGGGTCTAGTGTTTGTGCTAGACGATGGGGCTCCAGCAGTTGGCGACGGCAACTGCTTCGTAGACACTCACACACTCCTTGCGGCGCAGCGGTGGAGCGGATTCGAACGCGCGATCCACCTCGAGCGCTTTAAGGGCCCATAACCAAAAGGGAGGGTAGGAATGCCGGTCCTGGTGTGTGCGAGTGCCCGGGGCTATATATACCCCTGTGAAAACGCCCAGATGAGGGGGGTCTAGTGTGTGTGCTAGACGATGGGGCTCCAGCAGTTGGCGACGGCAACTGCTTCGAAGGCACGCACGCACACACTCCTTGCGACGCAGCGGTGGGGCGGATTCGAACGCGCGAACCACTTCGAGCGCGTTAAGGGCCCATAATAAAAAGGTGAGGGTAGGAATGCAGGTCCTGGCTTGTGGGAGTGCCCGGGGCTATATATAGCCCTGTGAACATACCTTTCATTCCCAAATCAAATACTTCCAGACGTTCATGATGAGACGGGATGGTTTCCCAGGTGACTTACCACTGCATGCTAAGTGCTCTGCAGGTTACGGGCCCGGGGCCAGGCTGGTCCCTGAGAAATCATGTGTCAAAGCGCGCACGTAACCTATGGGTTTTGGACTTTTACCGCGCCGGTCCAGCCTCGCCACGCAAACACGCTTGTCAATATAACGCCATTACCATTGGGCCGTATATAGCATATTTTGCTCACGTGATCGTGTAACCTTGTGTGCACCTGTTCATAGTATCGTATTGTCATGTTAATGTTGATGTGTGTGTAACTTGGCTAGCCTGTACTCTTGCACACATGTTATGGAATATTTTGGGTACGTCCACTCGTACATTCCATGGCAATGCGCCTAACAAGCTCCTTGAGAGCACCAAAATAACCAGCTACCATGAGTGACTACGCTTCGCGACACAACTCTGGACTCACAGCTTGCACGGTTGTCAAATAGACATCTTTCCATCGAGAACGCATGAGTGTACATAGACACCGATAGACAGACCCCCTTAGAATGTCTAGACAGTGTCAACTGCGTGACTGAACCCACAGGTTCCCCGTCAACTGCTATGGCAGAACACGCAGCACGAGCCGCACCCAAGGCGATCACAGGTGCGGACATATTAAAGCTCGAAGCTCCTGTAGTTGAGTTTCTCAACGAAGGAAATCGATTTCAGCTTCAAACACGCGAGGTATCCTCGCAAATTAAAAAGATCAAGCAATTATTACGGTCCAGTCATGCCGATGCCTTCCTCGAGTACGACTCGCACGAAGCATACACTCGGTCATGCAAGGACTACGAGATCCTCCGGAATCAAATTCTCGATCGCGTTTTCCTGGAATGGAAGACCGACAGGGCTGCTGATCTCCGTTTTGCTGTTGATGAATTGCCCCCGGAGTATCAGGAATGGCACTTCACCAAGGAAGCTTTCCCCCACTTACCTGACGCAGAAGTAGCTCAGCTAGCTACTGTCTGTTACGACAATGAAGTCATGGCATTGCGCCCTGAAATCAATGTTCGTTTCTTAGAAGAGGAACGAATCTTAAATCGCGCGCACCCGAAAGCATTAGCTTTTGACACCCGCGTTCATGCCCCTGTTACCATGTTTTCGTTATCTGCTGCTGACTGGCACACTTATCAGAACACGTATGCTACATTCTTGCATACTTACTTCAATCTTGAAAGTGTTGGAAAACCAGCACTTGCGGCCTGGCCCGCCATCAATGAGGTGTATAACAGAAGTTATTTACCCTACAAGGCTCGAGCCATTATGCTCATTGCCTTTAGTCACTACGAGTCTGTTACGACTACTGATGTGTCCTACCTGAAACAGCAGTTTAACTCTGTTGTTTAAAATCCTAACTGGTATGTCCATGTCTTTATTGAAGCTGTCCTAGCGTTTAGGCAAATCTCTTAACAACTTAACCAGGAAGAGACTGATCTTCAATTCGACTTTGGTACTCTTTGTATAAAAATTTATGAAGAGATACATCGGCACTATGCCGATAATACCAGCAACAATCGTTACGATCGTGGTTGGGTAGATTGGTGTTATATGTATGAAACTCGATCTTCATCTCGGCCTGTGCCAGACGCTGAACGATTGTGTCACCCTACCAACCCTAGCTATATCTTAGAATACGCATTAGACTTATATAATGTAGTATCAAATGGGTCGAACAAAAGACGCTTAGAACGCCCTGTTTCTTGGCAACCCGACGTCGAAGGACTGACACCACAACTAAAGCCAAAATTACTACTTACTTACCAACACGCTGGATTTATCAGACAAAAGTCTGACTCAAACTGCAAACACACTCGCGTCCATCACCTCTTCTCAACCTGGAACATCCTCCGTGTTTTTTAACGCTAGACGCTTGCGCAACTCTAACGATGCTCGCCAGCCTTTCT
>JAQMWT010000101.1:0-66143 GCA_029834535.1 Chrysophaeum taylorii
CGGGGTTATGGCCGGGGGGCGCAGACGGAAGGTTATCGACGAGTTTGGTTGTCAGTCACATCGCGGTCTCTCGTCGCCATGCGCGACAAGGCTTGATGGTCACTCTCCGCCGACCGACATTTCGGCGCTCCTCGTCTACAGGCCCGATGATACCGCCCCTCTTTCTATTCGCCCCCAGGGACTGGCTCCTGTCGGTCCGGCCGTCTCCCATGCGTCGGGAAAGGTTGAAATTAGTTAGTTAGTGTTCGTCAAGCTGTTTTTTGCAGCATCCTACTCCTGATCCTGAACTAGCTCCTCCGCCACCCACGCTCCTCCGCGCCTTTCTCGCTCACACCCCACACCACTATCCAAGACCATGTCATTCAGAGGGGGACAAGGACTCCTTATCCTCAGAGGGGGCACTCCCCACCACCTTCAGCTCCTCCTTCTTCGTCCCCTACTCCAGCCTCTTCTCCCTCTTCTGACGCTCCCCTTGCTTCCTTCTTACAAAGACCCTTTTGCACAAGATGACCTCATTCTTGTCCCAGGTTCCAAACAGCCTAACACTCGCAAGGCCACTTCTATGAAAACTATCCGAGCCCGGTTACAAGCGTCTACTATTGGTGCTTACAAAGCCGCTGGTGGCAAGCTCGCCGATTTCCGCTGGGATCTTCGCCACCACTTTCTTACGTTCAAGTCTCCCGCCCTCTCCGCCCTTCATCTCCGTGGTGGTATCCTCTGGTCTGCTATCTGCTCAGAGGGGGAACATGCGTTGTTAGCTCGTCTTCTTCTCCCGTTGCGCACTGACTTACTTGCCCGCTACCCGCACGTCGATGGTTACTTCGCCCACGCCAAGTGCGCATCCAGCATCCCAGCTGCAACCTTTTTAACTGCTGATGGTTCACCTGCGTGCCCTATTCCTCAGCCCTTTCTATCTGCGTTCACTGAACACGCTGCTGCCTTCGGCACTTCTTCCTTACAATATGCACTTACGTACCTGGCGCCGACCAGCTTTGACGATCACAACTCATCCGAGTTTGGCGCTACTTCTGCATCTCTGGCTGACTTGGAGGAATACCTTCTGGTCTCTACAGAGTTTATCACCCAGGTCTTACGTACCGACCCTACTATCCATATCCAACTGGAATCTGCCCCTACTACTCCTACTGACGCTGTTTCCGCTTATCCCGAAGTTGCGCACACTGCCTCGACCGCAACGTCGCTAAACTATAATTCACCAGCCATTGTTGGTCCTGACGAATATAAGGTCCAAGAAGCGGACGTTTCCATTGACGAATATAAACTTAAGTGCCTCCACGGTTTGTCGCCTGAAAACAGGCACGCCTACCTCAAGGCCATCGCCAAGGAACTCCACGACATTATCCGCTTTTGCTGCTTCAAACTTTCCTTACCCGACGGTGTCTCTCATCCTATTGACAGCAAGATGGTGCTGAAGATTAAAACAGACTCTGCAGGCAAATACGTTAAGCACAAGGCTCGCCTTTGTACTACGTGGCTTCCTAGCATCTCTTGGCGCCGATTTCTTTGGTACCTTCAGCCCCATGGCCACTATGACCGCAATCCGGGTACTACTAGCTATTGCAGCATACAAGCAATTGCCTGTTTATCATGCAGACGTCCCGAACGCCTTCGTTCAGTCTGACATCGATGCCATTGTCTATGTTCAATTACCAGACGGCATCGAGCTTATCGACCCGGTGACGCTAAGTACAAGGGCCGACGTCTACCGAAACTGCTGAAGTCACTTTATGGACTTAGGCAATCACCATCCCTTTGGAACAAAGAGATAGACGGCTTCTTCCGTAGCCTTGGCTACAACGCCCGCATTCGGACTCTTGCCTATATGCTCGAGTATCCGCACATGCTAAGTTCGTCGTATGCAGTCTGTCTGTAGACGACATTGTGTATCTGTCCAATGACGACCCTGTATGTACTGAATCGTGTCAATGACGACCCTCTTCGTACTGAGTTACTGTCCATACCCTCCTAGGCATGCGTGTGTGTCGCACATCTGACGGCTCCATTTCTCTGGATGTGCAAGCCAAGCTGGATGAACTCTTCGCTGATCACCCTGTCTTGCAGCAACTGACCCGCTTAAATATCCTATGTCATCGTCCTTCAAGTATAAAGATGGCACTCCCAGCTCTGAAAAGAGTTGTACATCAACTCGCACTTTGCCACCTCCTTGGCAAGCTGGTGTTCATGCAAGTTGCCTGCAGACCTGACTTCTCGCAAGCCTTGGGCAGATGTTCGCGTGGTATGCATGCACCCACGTATGTTCATGTCCAAATGCTAGAGCATACTTTGCTACCTCAAGAAGCCGGAAAACCGCTCACTTCGCCTCTGGTTCCATCCTAAAGGTAATGCCATTGAAGCTCACCTTCGCACTGTCTCCGCTAATCGAATTGATCTATCCACTGTGGTCGACTACCAACCGCAGGATGTATCTACTGGACAGTTTGACCCCTTAGTTGCCATGGTTGACGCTGACAATGCCCCTTCCTTAGCACAGGAAGATAGGAAATCTACCACCGGGTTTGTCTTCTATCTTTTCAACTGCCTTATTGGTTGGAAAAGCAAACTTCAACCGATTGTCTCCTGCTCAACTCACGAAGCTGAGTTGATTGCCCTCAGTATTTGTGCTGATGAAGCTGTTTGGCTACGCAAGCTGCTGTTGGAACTCTCCTTTGTCGTCAACCCCACCTTCTACGTCAACAATGCTAATGGTGAGAACACCGCTGACCCTGTTGACTTTGATGACAATGACAACCCAATTGCTGAAGATATGCGCTTCATCAGAAGCCCACCTCTTTTGTCTGACAATGCTGCCGCTGTTCATTCCTCTAATAACCCAGATGGGTCCTCTCGATCCAAGGCACTGTCGACTAGATGGTTTAAGATTCGTGAGTACATATCGCTTCAGAAAATACGAGTCCATCATGTTCCCGGCAAGCTGAACGTGGCGGATGGCTTTACAAGACCACTTGCGGCTGAGTTCTCCACTTTTCGTTCTCTACTCGGTATGCATCATGCCTCTCACGACAATCCTTTACAGGATTGAAGATACCTAACTCTAGTGACCGCAACGTCGTTAAACTATCCCTGGCCTTACTTTCTCTTGCCACATTTTTTTTTGTACACGAGCAAGTGTTGTTCATATCTTCATGACACTCCCGTGGCCGTGGCATCTCTCCCAAGTTGTTTCAAAAACGACAACCCATAACCACTGTCACTCCTACTACCTCCCAGGCTGCTACTGTCTCACCGACACCAGCGATGACCTCAACATGGATTTTGCCCTGATTGAACGAGGATTCTCTCGTTCTGAGAGCTTCCGTACTCCTGCCACGCCCTTTCGCTCTTCTGTTATGCGAGCGGAAATCTCTACGGCACTCAACTCGATACATGAATCTGCTGACTCTTTACTGTTCGTGGAACTTACGACGTTCATATCCATGCGCCTACCCATTACTACATTTTGGGAAGCTGCTCCTGCTATAACTTATATTGGCTGCTACAGAGGCCCCCAAACGTGAACGATTCATCCTGTCATCCTACATTTCTTGCTTCTACCACAAATAATTCGAAGTCACAAGCACCTAGTGAACTCCCCACTGAAGTGCTGAGTCACCTTAACACAGATGACCACAAGAAGAATGGTCATATTCCCATCTCAACTATCACCACTAACATTTGTTGTGCTTGTCACAACACCGATCAGGCGCCCATACAACCTAACGTATGTGCACGTAATGCTACTTCCTTCCAACCCTCCTGTAACGGGTGCTCAGCTGGTCATATACGCGCAACCATCATACGCACGTATCATTTGCCAAAGGAGCTACATCTCTTGACCAGCAATCTAACACAACACTCGTCACTTGCTCATTTAGTCTTATCAGTAACCGATGCAGCCACAGACTCCACCCACTACTCAATTACCATTGGCACTGGATCTTCGGCTTATTACTCAGATGCACCTGGAGCATCTTAACTTTCTTGTAACGCTCGAGCGAACACAAGCTCGTAAAACTCAGGCTATGTTCAAGCCCATCAAATACCACCATGTGATTCATACTGTTATCCGATCGCGTAACGTTCGGCCACACTTATGTTCAGGCAGAACATTAAGGCTTCCTGCACCCCTTTTTTTTAACGTTGACCGAAACGTCGTTAAACTACTCACACTCCACGCTAGACGCAATTCTGGAGATATCGTCGCCACCGTTACCTACGCCTTCTGCTTCGCTTGCTGATTCCGACTTCTTGTGCCAACAAGTCGACCAACTCCAGGAAACACCTCCCTGGAGAACCGGCTCTTCCCTCCTACAGCCAACACCAACGTGTTACTTATATACTGTACAAGATCACAGAGCTGTTGTCTCGCTTAATACTCACCGCTCATGATCAACATGCTACCAACTACTCCTCCCCGGACGATCACCTCCTTCATCTACGTGACAAGTTGCTCTCATGCTTCAGAGCATTCCGCCCGCTCTCATGTGAATCTGAAGACTCTTCTATCTTCGTTCGCCAAGTCCAACTTTTTTTTGGAAAACCAACTGGACACCTTTCGACTAGATTCTCTATCGCCATCCATACTGAATGCTCTACTTGCACTCACCCTTCTCTTGGCACCACACATCGTTCAGCTATTGGTGTTCACCACCTTACAGCAGAAGCTGACGATGATTAATAATCCTAACTCACTGTCTGTTGTATCTGTGTTTCTTAATGTTCTGTTCAAAAGGGTCAAATCGACTCTCAGCTCCACCAAGTCCAAGTCCAAGTCCTAAGACCCTTCTACACTCTTGATGCTTCGTATGTGACCTCTGTGACCATCAAGGCTGTATTCCTTCCTTTTTTTCCCCTTTTTTTTCTTCATCATCATCTTTCTCAAGAGATGCTCGATGCTCTACAGTCGCACCTTGCGCTTAAGACATCTCGAGGGGGTGCAGAGAAATCTGCTGCCTCTTACCCTTATCCGTCCGTTGAGAACGTAATATCTTCCTTACCCTTCTTCTTCCTTTCTACACAATCAAATAGTCCTCTGATTTGTGCCTACGCTCATCATCATGGTCTAGCGCGCCCCGAGGTATGTAGCACTATACACTTAACCTTTCTCGTGTAGTTCTAGATGCCACCTGTCGTGTTCTGAGGATATAGGGAACATAACCTTTCATTCCCCGAATTAACCTTCCAGACGTACACGATGAGACGGGATGGTTTCCCAGGTGACTTACCACTGCTTGCTAAATGCTCTGCAGTTTCTCTCAGTGGTGCAATCACTATAAATAATGCTTCTAACGACCAACCCGAAGATCATGACTCTTCCTCTCCAGAATTACAAAAACTTGAAGACAATAGTGATGATGAGTTGGACCACACATCTAATGTTGTGGATGCTGTTTCCCTACGCAATGTAACAACACGTCCAACTTCATCCTCCTAGACTTAATTGTTATGTAACCTTCTCCTTTTTTTTTTTTTTTTAGACACCGCGCCTCATCGAACACTGCGACGCCTGGGGCATGGAGGTGCATTGCGGCAACCGACACACGAAAGCGGCGTCCAAAACGGAGATGCTGTTCGTCGCTCGCCCGGCACACCTTTACGGCGACCCAAAGTCGTTCGACGACACGAACCTCTCGGACATCGAGCTCGGGCGCGGCCGCTTCATACCGGTCGTCGACCAGTTTAAGTACCTCGGCTCGGTCCTCTCGCGCGACTGCCGCGACGACTCAGACGTCGACGCGCGGATCAAGAAGGCGTCTCAGGCCTTCGGTGCCTTGCGGGACTGCATATTCGCCTCGAAGTCCGTCTCTGCTCGCGCCAAGCGCCTCGTCTATGTCTCGCTCGTCCTGGCCAGCCTCCTTCACGGTGCGGAATCGTGGTGCCTCACCGAGGTCCTGTTCCGCCGGCTGCGGTGTTTCCACGCGCAGTGCGCCCGCGTCATGTGTCGTGTGACCCGGAAACACACCTGGTCCCACCACATCTCAACGGAGATCCTGCGGCGGCGCCTCGGCCTCGAGTCCATCGACGTCTACGTCACGCGCCGCCAGCTCCGCTGGGCCGGTCACGTCGCCCGCATGCCCTTCTCCCGACTCCCTCGCAAGATGCTCTCGTCTTGGGTCCGCTCCAAGCGCCCACCGGGGGCTCCGCAGATGACGTACGGGAGGTCGCTCGCCAAGGCACTCCGGAAATGCGACATCCCCTTCAACTCGTGGCACGACCTCGCACAAGACCGCGCGCAGTGGCGGTCCGCCATCCATGCACTTTCATCCCAAGCTTCTACCCCAACTGTGTGATTTTTTGCTCTGTGATCCTGGACCGGCTACTACCGGCCCAGCCTGGCTCCCATGCCCGGGAGAGGTCCGAAGTTAGTTAGTTAGTTAGTTATATTATTGTTGTTTGTTTTATTTAGTCGCTGTTCTCATGTATCATACACAAGCTTCGCACTCAAGAACGTCTGGAATGCATAAAGCCTTTCACACATTGAGGGGGTCCAGAGCGCTACACTATAATGTGTACGACACTGGAACTCCTCACTCCTTTCACACCTTTCTCTACTAGAGGGCTTTCTCTCCGCAATACGGCTTTCCCTCTTTCCTTCCTTACCCTTCCGCAATTATGATTTTCCAGACTATGAAGTATTAGATCTGCAGTTCACTTCCAACAAGGAGTAGACCTCCAGGTGCGTACCGTCAGGTATGGGGTTTTCTGTTTAATTAATGGAGGCTTCATTCCTCATTGTCAGTGTAAACGCTTCTATGGGACCTAATGTCCTTAAGGAGCTAGGGCCTAAATCCCTACCCTGTGTAGTAGCATGTGACAAGCGGAATGGTCTGTACACGCCTAAGACCGCACGCGGTCTCTACCATGTGCCTGGAGAGGGTCAAATCTCTCCAACTTCCCCCTTTTCCTCACACTCCCGCAATTATTTCTTTCAAGACCATGAAAATCCCAGTCTGATGCTTTCTCCCAACAAGGAGAAGTCCCCCAGGTGCGTACCGTTAGGTACGGGGCTTTGTGCTTAATTAGCAGAAGTTTCGTTCCTCGTTGTCAGTGTAAAAGCTTCTATGGGACCTAATGTCCTTAAGGAGTTTGGGCCTAAATCCCTTAGTTGTGTAGTAGCATGTGACAAGCGGAATGGTCTGTACACGCCTAAGACCGCACGCAGTCTCTACCATGTACCTGGAGTGGGTCAAATCTCTCCAGTCACACCACGTGAGGCGCCGAGGGTTAGCGAAAAATCCTCGGTTCATTTTCCAATTTCCTTCTTTTCCAAAACCGAAAAAAAAATGGCCTCTAGTAACTGACTTCAGGTCTCTCCCAACCATATGGTTGGCAGGCCGATCCGGAATCACGGAGTCACAGCACACCGTTGGGGCAGAAATGCGCGTGATGGGTACGACTTCATAGAGGACAACCGCTGTCCGTTGTCTTGTCGACGTCGTGCTCACGGCAACGCAGTGCAAGCGTTGCAGTTCGCGAATAACGGCGTTTTACCTCTGCCTGTGCGTTATTACCTAAGCACTCCCCTTCGGAGCATAAACATTCAGTGTTGACGGCGAGATTCGAACTCGCGCCCGAA
This sequence comes from Chrysophaeum taylorii, assembly GCA_029834535.1. Lineage (NCBI taxonomy): Eukaryota > Pelagophyceae > Pelagomonadales > Pelagomonadaceae > Chrysophaeum > Chrysophaeum taylorii. The sequence goes on from JAQMWT010000101.1 coordinate 7,595, forward strand.
GACCAGTGCCTTAAACTGGCGCCTTAGACCGCTCGGCCACGTCAACAATCGCTCAGAAGCACGCCTATTGCGTGATCACACAAGCTCACGTCCCATTAATCGTCGTCGCATTGCAACCTCGACTCCCCCATCGGGAATCGAACCCGAGCCGCCCGCGCTCTGCTACTGAGCTGAAGTTGACAGGCGGGAATACTGACCACTATACTATGGAGGATCCGAGCCTCTTTTCGCCCACGTCGCCTTGTGAAGCTTCTAGTCTCCCCCATCGGGAATCGAACCCGAGCCGCCCGCGCACCGCTTTACAAGCCTCGCTCGATTGACAGGCGGGAATACTGACCACTATACTATGGAGGATCGTTTTGACAGGCGGGAATACTGACCGCTACTCTATGGAGGATCGTTTCGGCCGCGGGTCAAGCATATACTAGCAGACATGATCGATAACCGGAGTCGAACGCTCGACGTCGTAGTCGCCTCTCGCGCACGCGTTGGATCGCAGTGTAGTCGGGAAGGCTTACGCACTTTCGACAACCGTATGTGTGTTTCTTCTCTCATGGACCACGAGACCAGCTACTCTAGCAGTATGCAAGCGCGAGATGTTCCTCACGATGCCAATCACCGCGCTCGCGCGTACTGTCGAGCTGCAGTCACAGCAAAACACAAAACTTTCACCCTGGAATCGACCCGCTTGCTAGTGATGACAAGTAACCTCGACTCCAAACGCGCAATGATAAAGTCGCAGTGACATCGACTTGACTACCACCGCGCAAACACTTAGGAGTGAGCAGGACTCTAGAAGCTCGAGTGCCAGCGGCCAAAGCTTGTCGCTCCCGAGGCGTGCGTACCCACGAAGCTCCGCACAATCCGCTTCGCCCACCCCAGTCTAGACACTCCGGATATGCCATGACTGTCAACGGACCTCTGTGGAAGGGCATTCATTCATTCATCGCGAGCACTAGCTGAAAATGGCGGCCGAGTCTTCGTTGGCGCTGAGCGCAGCTGAATCTGAGAGGCTTCGCAGTTTGCTCGCCGGAGACGATGATGATGGCGACGACGAGGACGAGCTGACGTTTGGTACCCCGTCAGCTGATATTGTCGGTGATGAGAGCCCCGGAGATGAGGGAGCTGTCGGGTCAACCATGCTGCCCGCTGATAGCGATGCTTTGGGTGATACCCCAAATGCTGATGGACCGGAGGAAAGTGATGGGCTGGAGGAAGACGCGCAACGCGATAGGCCGGAGGAAGACGCGGGAGGATATGAGGACGAGCGGCCCGCCGAGCGCGCCGGTCGCGCGCGGGGTGTCGACGACGAAAACGCGGCGGAGCTTCCGTCCGACGGAAAAAATGTGGAGGTTACGGCAGACGAAGAAAATGCGGAGGCTGCGATCGAAGTGGGGCCCGAAGAGGCGATTATTGAAGCTGATGTCCAGGAGGATGTGACGTCGCAGGGTGGCGTCGCCGATTCTCTCGGCGTCGACGAGGCGTCCCAGGCTTCCGAGGCGGCCGCCGCCGCCGAGGCTTTGTCCCCGTGCGAGTTGACCCGAGACGTGTCACAGAGATTTCGTGGATCGTGGATGGCAAAAATCGACCGGCCAAATGTTCCGGTCACGAGCTTTGTTCCCTCGACGCCACCCGGCGGCCAACCGGCTGAGCGCGATCCCCCGTCGAGACAATCGAAGAATCCGTTCGTCGACGACGACGCCTTCGAGAAGAGTCCCAGCAACGACAACGATCCAGGCGGCCTCGAGGAGGTTGATAATGATGCAGTTGTTGACGACTCGGCCTCAAAGTCGCGACGACTCGAGCAAGACGGAGAAGAAAGGCAGCATCGCGCGAGCGCGTCGTCCGAGGCCGCCGCCGCGCCGCTGGCGGTGCTGGAAGACGAAAGGCTGTGCCTCCCCACGTCGTTGCTCGTGTGTCGGCACGGGCACGGGCTTCGGCTCCGAGGGCGGCACGCGTGGTCGCTCCCTTTGGACGCGAGCACGGTTTGGTCGATCGCGGCCGAGCTGTGCGCCACGGTTCTGGTCGGTTACGGTTTCGTGTGCCGCGAGCTCTGTTCGGGCGACTGCGGTGCCTTTGCGGTCAATCACGCTTGTGGCCCGGAGTTGCCCGCGCTCGTCGCGACGCGGCCGCAGCAACCGACAAAGTCGTCGCCGGCGTCGTCTTCGCCGCGGCTCGTGGTCGCGTCGGGCGCGCTGCCGTCGAAACGCCGCGCTCTCGTCGCGGGCGTCTTGGTGGTTCCGGGGAGCCTCGGGCCAACGCCGTCCGAGGACGCGATTGCCGCGCGCGCGCTCGCCGAGCTCCGAGCTGCCGTCGAAGAAAACGTGCTGGGGCGCGTTCCGAATCGCGATTCGCCGGACGAGCTCGATTTCGCCGGACCGCGTCGTCGTCGCGTTCTCGCGCGCGAAGACGATTGTTGCGACCCGACCTTTGTGGCCGACCTGCGACGCGCCTTCGCGGCGGAGCTCGATGGAAATCTCGTCGCGTACGCCAAGCCGCTCGACGAGATGGTCGGCAAGGAAGAGCTTCGCGCGGCGCAGCTCATGGCGCTGCTGTCTCCGGCGTACTCGGCGGCGGGCGTCGCGATTCCGCGGCCCGGTCGCGCGCCTCCCCTCTCGTCCTTTCCGCTCTTGGGGGCGCGACCCGAGCTCGTAGGCGTCTTCCCGGAAGGGGGGAACGATTCGACGACGACGGATGTCGTCGCCGAACGGCTCCTCGACGAGGCGGCGAGGCGGCGCGAGGACTCGGGCGACGACGCCAAGCCGTTGACGGCTCGCGTCATCGACGAGCTCCGGGAGTGGAGCAGCGCCGAGGCGTCGGCGCGGACGCGCCGCAAGGCGGCGGCCGTGGCCGCGCGGCTTCAAAATGCCGAAACGCACGCGTTTGCGCTCGTGCGGACGCTCGCCGAGGATCGGAAGAAGTTTGCCAAGCGACGCGTTTCGCTCTTTACTTCGTCTTCGAGCGAGCGCAAGTTTGCTTCGCTCTTTCGAATCGCAGACACCGACGGCGACGCCCTCTTCTACGACTGCGCTGCCTTCAGCGTGCCCGCCAAGAGGGCCGGCGCGGCGCCCGGCGGGGGCGCGCTCGTGGCCGGCCGCCTCTACGTCGCGGCGAGCGGCTGTTATTGGCACACCGCCGGCGTTCTCGGCCTCGGCGGCGGTTCCCAGGCCGTCGTTCCCTATTTCACGCTCGCGCGCGTCGAGCTTCGCCATGGTCTCGTCGACGACGACGACATAGACGACGACGACGACGACGGCACGTCTCTTCCCCCCCGATGGGACCACCAAGCGACGTCCTCCGCCGATAAACTCGGTCAACTCAAGGCCGGAGCGAGGCGCGCCGCCGCCGCCGTGTCCGTCGCGGCGGCCAAGGCCGTCGAGACGGTAGCGAACCTCGCCGACGAGCGCCTCGCGCGCGTCGCGCTCGTCGACACCTCGGGACGCGCGACCCTCTTTTTTCTCCCGCCGAGTCCTACGGTGCCCGAACACGCTCGGCGCGTCGTCGATCTCCTCCAAATCGCAAAGGCCGTGGACGACGACGCGAGAAAGCATAATCAAAAACGGGGTGGACAGACGCTCGCGACGCCGGATGCCGGTCGCGACGAGGTGGCGATCCTCGAGCGCGTCCAGAAGATTTCTGAAATATCGGAGAGGAACGCGCGGCTTCTAGACGCCGCGACCGCCGCGTACTCGGGATCGGCGACCTCGTCCGACGCGTCCTCCTTGGCGGCCCTCGCCGAGAGGGGCCTCGGGGCCGTTAAAAGAATTCCCTCCTCCCTCTCGATGCTCTCTGGTGGCTCCTCTTCCCCCAAGCCGCCGGACCCTTCGCCGGACCGGACCCCGACCGACGAACGCGCGGTCGTCGCGGAAATTCTCGCTGGTCGAAGCGCGGCTTCCGACACACCCCCTCCGACCAGCGACGAGGCGAGAAACAGGAGGTTGTCCAACCTTCAGGCCTTCCTCGACCAAGCGCACCAGAAACAGATGATGTAACGCCGTATTCTAACGGTTATTGTCTACTGTTAGAAAGAGATTTTTTTTCTGACCACTCCGTCTGTCGCGCTCTTCATGCACGAGGGGCGTCGAAAAACGTTTAAGAAGGCAGCAACCGAACGGGCACCGACGTTCAAGCACGACGACAACTTCGCATTCGCGAACTCGGTACCGTTTGCGTTTTCGACCTTTCGCCCGCCGAAGATCGGCGACGTCGTTGTCGCCCCCTTTGGTGAACTGGGAGACTTGTGGCCCCCGGGCGAGGCGAAGACGCTCGAGGCAACTCGCGCGCACTGTAGCTGCTACACGTGCACGCACAAGGGGTCGTGCGGCTCCATCACGCTGAGAATCACCCGCGAGTCCCACCAGTACGCCAGCAGTAACGCGTTCGAGGACGTCCGCCGCTGCGTGGCGGCGAGCGAGGTCGCGAGACCGCTCGCAGATGCAACCCCGCTCCACGCCGCCCTCGCTCTCAAGTCGAAGGACGACGTCGTGCGCGCGCTCCTCCGACAGCGGCCGCGAGACGCGAGAGTCGCCTCCTCGGGTTTGTACGCGCTCCACGTCGCGCTCGAAGCCTACGAGGGCTCCGCACAGCTCGCCCCGGCCACCATTCTTTCACTTTTGGAGAAGAATAGGGAGGCCGCCTCGGTGCCGCTGGCCGAGGCCGACCCCGCTCACCCCGTCGGCGGATTCGCGTTGCACGCGGCCGTCCACGCGAGCCGCGACGTGCTCGTTGTCTCGGGCCTCCTCCAGGCCTTTCCGCGCGCTGCGCGCGAAACCGACCTCCGGGGCGAGCTGCCCATACACACGGCGATGCGCCTCGGCGCCTCGGACGCGGTCTGCGCGGCCCTCGTCGACGCATTCCCCGAAGCCGCGAAGATGCCGTACCCCGCCCCGCTCCAGGTTCCTCTTCACGACGTCCACGCTAACCTCCAGTCCCAAGAAACCCCGCGCGCCATGGACGACGCCCCCGAAAAGAAAAAGGAGCCGCTCACCAAGCAGGCGACGCTCTCCTCCCCGACGCTCCTCGTGGCGGCTTTGCTTCTTCGCCGCCGCGCCTACGGCGCTCTTCGCTGCGCCGGTCGCACGGGCCGCCGCGTCGCCAAGCTCCTCGAGGCGCGATCGGCGCCGCTGGCCATTTTTCGAGCCTTCCCCGGCGCGGCCGCGGCTCACTCTGAGTGCATGCACATGAGGCCGCTCCACGTCGCCGTCACCGTCGGCGCTTCGGTCGCCGTCATCAAGGCTCTAGCGCGAGAGCCCGAGTCTCATTCACGAGACGGTAACAACAACCTCCCGCTCCACATCGCCATCTTGCGCCGCGCCCCCGCCTCCATCATGCTCGCCCTCCGTCCGCCACCAGCTCTCATCAATGGCTAAAATTTATTCCATCTGAACTTCTATAATATAAATTGGGTGACTGACTGACCCTAATAACAAAGAAAGAAAGAAACAAAGAAAGAAAGAAATTACGCGCCGCTCTGTGACATCGTCACCATATTTATTACACTGCGGTCGGTTTTTTTTTTCACGCTGCTGCCAATCTGCGTGAGCTCCCCCGCTTGCGCGACACGGGCGGGATCGCCGCGCTCTCGGACCACGGAAAAAAAAAGCTTCTCGAAAACGCTGCCGCACAGCGAGGACGACGAGCGGCTCGATGGTCGCGGGTACCGGATATATCTGCCGCGACAGGAGGACACACACAATGGCCCGCGCGCAGTCTGCTGTGCCCCCTGCCGTGGTCGGCACTAGGAACTCTCGCATCACGGCCGACCGTGAGGGCCATGCGTTGGCGTTCGAGCTGGTTCGCCACGGTACCCGTGGCGTGCGCTACGATAGCGGCGCACCCGCCTTGAAGCATCCGCTGCCCAATTTCTATCTATCACTTGCGGAAGAAGAATCGCAGCCGAGTCGCACGCCACGCCGTCCCTAGGCCAAGCTCCTTGAAAGAAGAAAGGCACTGCCATTGCAAGAAGCTCGAGCCGCTAGGCTCTTTGTTTTTGGAGCACTCCGTGGTCAACGTCTTGAAAAAGTGACCCACTCCGTGTGTGTGTGTGTGTGCTGACGTCAGACGAAAGATTTCCAATGGTGTGGTTGGCATGGTTGGTATCGATAGCACCGAGGTCGGCGAGTTTGAGTCCGCAGGCGTCGTTGCCATTGAAAATCAACAATAATTGGGTCGACGTTGCGGAATATGCATCCAAGCACAAGGGCGGGCGGTGGTTGCTCGAGTACGCTCGCGGCAAGGATGTGACCTTCCTGTTCAACGCCATCCACGTCATGAATCCGGCCTCGGCGCACGCGGCGCTGTCGATCTTGCCTCGGGTCGACGAGCCGCCAGCAGTTCGAGACCGCGTCTTCTCGTTTTCAAAGCCCCCGAAGATCCGCGCGGAGTCGCCAGAGGTGGAGTCCGAGTTCCGCGCGGAACTCCACGACATGATCCGGCGACGATTCGACGGGGACGCCGCCAAGACCAAGGCGACACCGGCGCATTGGGTGCGCACGACGCTGCTGTTCGCGCTCACGGCAAAGTGCTGGCTCGACTGGGCGCGCGGCGACGTGGCCGCTGCGGTCGTTCTTCCGTTCGCGCACTGGCTCCTCGCCGCGCACACGTGCCACGACGCCACACACGGTGCGCTCTCGACCAATCCGACGCTCAATTACTGGATGCAGTTCACGGCGCACCCGTTTTTTTTCAACGTCTTTGTCTGGATCCCGCAACACATGCTTTCGCATCATCAGTTCACCAACGACCTCGACGACGTCGACCTCCACCACTTCGCACCCGCCACGCTCTCGACCAAAGTCGACGACTATGGTGGCGGTTACAAGAACGGCCGCGCCTGGACATTTCTCTTCAAGGGGTGTCTGACGACTGTTGGCACGTGTCTTCTGCAGCCGTGCCGGACCATCTTCGATTGGAAAACGCCCAACTTCGACGAGAACATCACCCCGGTCCCCGAGGTCGTTTCCAAGGCGACCATCGCGCTCTCGACCCTCCCTTCTTTCGCAACGTTGCTTTGGCCACTCCTCTTCCACGACGACGGCGCCACTCTAATCTCGATCGCCTTTTTGACCCTCTGGCCGTGGGTTGGCTCGTCGCTCGTATGGACGACCATGACGCAAACATCGCACGTCCAGGCGGCCTGCCAGGACCAGGATGCGGGTTGCTGGACGGCGCGCCAGATTGGAGCCTCCTTGGACTACTCGGTCCACGACGCGAGGGAACACGCGCTCGTTTCGATGCTCACGGGAGGGCTCAACGCCCAGGCGCTCCACCACGCCGTCCCCACCATCTCGCAGTGCCATCTGGCTGGAATATACGACGAGTACGTCCACATATGCGAAAAGCACAATGTATCGCGCAGTACCTCCCGCGACATCGGCACTGCGGCGGCCGACTGCGTCGACTTCGTCTTCGCCAACAATAAAAGTTAATAATCGCCGTCCTCCTCCTCCTCCTCCTCCTCCTCCTCCTCCTCCTCCTCCTCCTCCTCCTCCTCGAGCGAATTATTATTCCGGCGACCGGCTGCCGCGTACATCCTAGCGTCTTCTTCTTCTTCTTCCCCTCCTTCCGGTGTGGTGTGGTGTGCTACTTAGTTATTACAAGTGCAGGCCAGTAAGTTCACCTAGTCCCAATCTCTAACCCCAGAGAGTTCACCTGGTCCCAGTAAGTTTCGTATAAGTTTAGTTAGTTACCTGGTCAGTAAGTTCACCTAGCTCACACCAACTCCCTTGAGCTCGTCGCTCTCGCCTCCGCCAATCTAAGCTGCTTTGATCCGCACGCGCCGCCAACCTTTGAGTTTACTCTAAAAACCCTTTACTCTAAAAACCCCAGTATGTTCACCTGGTCCAGTTTCACCTGGTCACTCAGTTCACCTAGTCCCATCTCCAACCCCTGTAAGTTCACGTGGTCCCAGTAAGTTCACCTACAGTGCGCGTGTAGACGCCGGGAGGGGGCTTATCGGTATTGCGCAGCACGTGTGGGTAGGGTGGAGTCGTCGACCCAGATGAGTATATCCTCGGGGTTGCCGATCGACAGAGAGCCACGTAGAGCTGGACGTGGCAGAAGACGGGCTTGGGAAAGAGGACGCCGACCTCGCGGGGCGTCTGGCCCTGGCTCTTGTTGATCGTTTGGCGTAGGCCGGCCTTAAGGGATACAGGTTGGAGGAGCCTCGGTGACAACGACACGATCGATCATGTATCTGGTACCGTTGCAGTGGCCGTGCGACGGGTCGAGGTTGCGAAGACATTAAGCTCGCGATCAAAGTCAGCATGCCGTTGGTTGTCAGGGAATTGAAAACTCGACTGTAAAGAGCGAGGCGTCGGCTTCCGACCCAACCTAGTCGGCCGAAAAGAACTCCGACGCCTCGTCTCCGGGAAAGGCCGCGGTCATGCGCGCGTTGTCAGCATCGACAACATCGTTTCGACGGGGCGTGAGAATGGCGCGCTGGCTAAAAGAGCCGCCGCGGGTCGTGGAAATAGTCTGCGAGGTCGCCGTAGACGGCTTGGAGGATCACTGTCTGGCTCTCGCGCCTAACTGATCCTTACTCTCGCACCTACCTGATCCTTACCCTAAATCGAGGGACAAACAAACAAACAAACAGACAGACAGACAGACAGACAAACATCTGTCGATTAGTAGTTAGGATTATCATTATTATTATTATTATCGTCGTTATGCGCGGCGTGGTGTCGAGATGATCGGCGAGTCGCGCGGCGTCGCCGATACCGTCGGCGGATGATGGCGAGGAGCTTGGAGACACGCCTCGTGGCGGCGTTAGAAGAAGAAGAAGAAGAAGGAGGAGAAGAAGAAGAGATGATGGGGCTCGGCGCAACAACAGCAGGCGGGGACGACGCGGCGTCGTCGACAGCAGGTTGCGGGCGGCGGTGTCGTCGTCGGGCGGCGCGGCGAGATAGGCGCGGCTCGGCGAGCACGGAAGCAACGAATTCGGCGACGTTGCGCCTGGCGTCGGGCCACGCGGGGGCGAAGGCAAATGCCTGAAAGGCGTGGCACTCGCCGTCGTAGATGTTGACCTTGACGTCGGCGCCCGCACGGCTCGCGCGGTCTGCCCACTCGCAAATCGAGTCGCGCAAAACTTCGCGCCCGCCGACGTGGATCAAAATAGACGTGTCGCGGAGAGAACGGAGCTGTCGATTGGAGGCGGCGGCGGGCGAGACGAGGGCGCGGTGGTCGGCGCGACGTTCGGTGCGGTGATACATGTCGCGGAAGGCGCGCTTGGAGGCGAGACCGTAGGAGGGGACGATGTCGGCGTCGGTTTCGTCGCTGGCATAGGCGCGCGCGGGGTCGAGGTCAACCAATGGCGAGAGGAGGACTGCGGCGCGAGGCACGACGTCGACGCGCTCGAGCGTGAGGAGCGCAGCGAGCGCGAGCGCGCCTCCGGCCGAGTCGCCGCCGAGAAGGAGACGCTCGGGGGGCACGCCGCTCGCCAAGACGGCCCTAATCCCCCCGAGCGCGTCGACGAGGGCATCGGGGAATCGGGCCTCGGGCGATCTGCGGTACTCGACGAGGAGGGTCCGGACGCCGCAGGCCGCGGCGATGCGGGCGACCATCTCGCCGTTGGTCACGCTCGAGCCGACGATGAATCCGCCGCCGTGCAGGTAGACGAGGGTCGGGGCTCCGGGTCGCGTATCGCAGCCCGTGGGTTCGAACCAAAAGTACCTCGGTGCCGTCCCTTCGCGGTGGACGAGCTCGCCCGGCTGGAGAGGCGGGCCTCGAAGAGGAGGAACCAAGCCGGAGAACGCGCGCCTCAACGGGAGCTTACCGGGGAGTCGGGGAGCTCGTCGACGCCGCGAGGGCCACGGCATCGCGCGCACCTCTTCGGCCCGCCGCACCCGGACGCCGCGGGGTAAGCCGAGCCTGCCCCTCACGAAGACGGGGGCGACCACGTTGTGCATCGATCCCAGCGTCTGCGGAAGTCGTAACCTTAAGACCACCCTAACGAGAACGCACCTCGAGCGCGTGGCGGAGCTTGCGGAGGCGTCGGGCCTTGGTATGGTCCGAGAGCTCGGGGGAGAGGACGTCGTGGTCTTCGATAATCTGGCGAATGAACTTGACGACCATCGCCTCGCACCGGCGCTGGACCCAGCGTCGCGGCTCGGACTCGACGACCGTCGCGCACGCGGGCGCCCACGACTCCCTTCGAGCCTCGTCGCGCCGAGCCGGTGACGTCGCTGCTCGAAGCGCCGACGTCGCGATGGTTCCTGGAACGAGGGCTTCGTCCATCAAGTCCTGGAGCCGGGCGCCTGCCGAGAGGTTTGCGCTCACAACCAGCGTCTCCTCGGCGGCGGCCAGTTGGTGGTACGCGCGCGCGAGCTCTTCGGTCGTCTTTTCGACCTGATTCGCCTCCCCAATGGGCCGCTGCTGCTGCTGCAAGAGTCGGGCAACGGCGTAGCCGAGCACGGCAAGGACGAACCGCTCAAGTGGCGGCATCCTACGCCGAATTAGGGCCGGCGCGGCAGGGGCTTTGGTCGGTTGAAAGGGGGGCTAGGATGCGAGTCGAGTAGAGTGGCGTAAAGCACGAGCTTTTCGAAAGCTTGGCACTACGTTGCATCTTTTTCTCATTTTGCAACAAATAGGCGGTTTCCTCGTCGTCGAGGTCGCCAAGTCTTGTTGCGTCCTCCGCCACGTACTCGAGGAATTCGTCCATACGTTGTTCGCGACGAAGACGACGCATGCGCGCACGCTGCGCTTCGTGCTCGCGGTCCAACGCCATGATTGCAGACTTGTGGTACCTGCATCAGCTTGTTTCCTTGTAGCATCGCGCACTCGCTCGTGACGCAGACGATCAGCCTCGCGTTCGTCCTCGAGCGCGCGCGAATCGAGTCCTCGACGCCAGCTTTATGGGCTTCTTCTAAACAATCATCACGCCGTTGCTGGCGACTACGACGATTGCCCTCTGGTTCCCGCTGACATGCAAGATCGCAGCCTCGTCTCCAACTCGTGTAGCTTCCCTGCCAGTCTCGCGCGTTGCGACAGCGCGCAGACGATCAGCCTCGCGTTCGTCCTCGAGCGCTCGAATCGCTTCCTCGTCGCCAGCTTGCGCTTCTTCTAATCGATCATCAAGCCGCTGTGCAATTGCAACACGCTCGGCCTCGCGTTGACGCTCAAGTACCATCGCCGCATCCTCGTCGCCCGCGGCAACAGCTTCACGACGAGCGGCCCGCAAGCGCCCGACCTTCTCGCGATTGACCGCATGTTCGTGCTCGAGAAAGCCATCGTCTCGAACACGGACGGTTTGTCTCGTCATCGCGGGCCGCGCGGCGGTCCGCCGTCGCTCTCCACGAAGGCGCGAGCCATGGCGCGGTTTACCGCGAGAGAAACCGGAAGACGTCCGTCCTAAGCAGTCTTGCGTCCTATAGGTAATTTCTCTTTCTAGCAAGTTAGAATGAATCTACAATTAAGAACCACCTAAGCGCGCCGAAATTCAGGGGTCGAGGAGTGTGGGCAACAGGTGGTTTTTATGTGCGCAAACGACGCGTCTTGGGCCCCTCTACGCGCAGAAAAACCGCGAAGATCCAAGTCGACGGTGTGTGAAAGTTTCTAGAGCACGACTAAATTCGCCTTGTCAGAAATTAATTAATTAATTAATTATAGACTCAAATTAAGAACTCTCCTTAAAAATGAGTTCTAGAGGTGAGAAGACCATCACAGACTCGTCCGCGAGGTCCCCGTGCTACCGCCACACTGGCGGCAGCGCCCAGGGCGATCTTGGACCTTATTTTCATACCAACCCCCCACCCCACCCGGGACAGACGGTGGACGTTGGAAGAATTTTGAATGACGTGCAGAAGAAGATCCTCAAGCCGACGGCCAAGGACCTGACGTGCCACGAGATCCTGAGAGACGCCGGGGGGCGAAGGGGCGACGCAGAAGCTCGCCGCGAGCAAGCTCGACGCCCTCGGCATCGTCAAGGCGCACTGCGGCGTCGCCAACGATCCAGACCGTATCGCCCAGCTCGAACGCGCAGCGAGACTCGCCTCTTCGGTCTCCGAAATCACGCGCATCAAGCAAACGGAGAGAAAGTCGAAAAAGGAAGCTCAGCAAGCCAGTCTACTCGACCTCGCGCCCAAGGCGGTCGCCAAACTCAAATCCAAAGGCAACGACGTCACAAAGATCACGGTCCGCGAGATCACCTCCATCCTCGGCCGCTACTTCGGCGTGGCCGAGCTCAAGGGTGACAAAGCGGCCCACGTCAAGGCCTTGCAGGACGCCATCGAGGTCAAACTTGACGCCCTCAGCGCGGTCCAGTTGGTCGACACCGGCACGCTCGGCCCGACGCCGAGCCCGATGACGACGACGATAACGAGGAAAAAATAGGTTGGGTTGTGATTATTCCTAATGTAGATTCATTCTACTTCCACAACAACAAAAAGTTCAAGTAATAAACAAAAGTCTACTAATTATGTAAAAATACACACACCGGAAATATCATTCATCAGACGCGCTCGAAGGTGGAGGCCTCGTGGATGGCCATCATGAACTTGGTGATGAACTGGTTTTCGTCGGCATAGTCCGGAATGTCGAGATGGTAGAAGCAAACGTGGGCGACTGGGAGGGCGTTTGATCTCGGCTGGGCTCTGACTTGGAGCTTGAAGTCGGAGAGGTCATTGGGGAGCGAAGGGGCGCCCGTGGCAAAGACGAGGAAGCGGCGGAGCGAGTCGGTGGAGATAGACTCGATGGTCCGTCGGAAGGCGTCGGGGACGATGGAGGTGGCGTTGAAGTTGATGAATTGGACGACGTCGAGGACTTGCTCGGGTCTGAGGTCGTCTTGGTCCGAGCAGAGCATGACGCGCCAGTCTGTCGAAGAGAAGAGCTTGAGGAAGGGGGATGCCTCGGGGGAGAGCTCGGAGAGGGCGGTTTCAAAGCCGCGGCGAATCGCGAGGAGCGAGTCGTGGCGGCAGCCCGTGAGGACGCGTCTCACCTTGAGTACGACGAAGGAGTGTTTGTTGGCCTCGGTGACGGGGCGGGGCTGGTGGTCGTCGGGGGAAACGTCGTCAAAGTCGAGGCCCCAGTCGGTGCCGGCGTTTGGGGAATGCGTGAGCATGTACTCGAGGCTCGCGCCGAGCTGCGGGTCGAACTTCTGGAGGTCGCGAAGCGCTCGGCTGTCTCCGGCCGAGACGTGCCGCGCGCCGCGCGCGAGGAATTTGAAGAGCGAGGGGCCGAGCTTAGAGGGCGCGCCGCAGCCCTCGTAGCACGCCGTCACGAGCGAGCGGCCAAAGGCCTCGAGCTTGGCGAGAAATCTCGGGTCGGCGGCCGTCTCCGGCGGCCGCGGGAGGACGACGTCGCCGCCGCTCGACTCGAAGAGACCGCGCGACTCTTCGAGGACTTGATCGAAGAAGAGTCGGAACATTTCGACGGTGAGCCCGCCCTCGTCGACGCCCGCCTCGCCCTCGAACGTCACCTTGAGCGGCCACCGCGTCGCGTGGTGCTGGCCGGGACGCCGGTCGTTCTGCTGCTCAGAGAAGTGAGAAAGGACGTCGTCGACGATCGTCTCGCGGCGGACGACGATGTTCCGACGCCCGGGCAGCGACCGCATTTCGGACCGGACGCGCCGGAGGAGGTCTCGCAACGCCTCGAGCTTCTCGTTGGGCCCGACGATGTCGCCGCCCGCGATGTACCGGTCCATGTACGAGTTCTGGAAGTACGGATGGAGCATCGCGTCGGCCGCGGTCGGCCGCTCGCTCGCCTCGCTCGCCATGAGCGATTCGAGCAATCGGTGGAGCTCGACGTCGGGGAGCGACGAGAGCCGCGACGACATCGAGGGTATCCGCTGGAGCGCGTCTGCCTCGGCCGCGCTTCGTCTGTGGAGCCACCCGAGCGTCGCCCCGAACGAGTACACGTCCGCCGCCGCCGTCGGGGCCGTCTCGCCGCGCACCACCTCGGGCGCGACAAACTCGCGCTCGTCGAGTTCCTCCTCGCCGGGGTGGGCGACCGGCAGGTGCCGCGTCGACAGCTGGGCGCGACTCTCGCCCACGACGACGACCGCGCGCGGCGAGAGGTGCGCGTGGACCACGTCGTGCGAGTGAAGCACGAGCAGCGCCGTCAAAACTTGCCGCGCGACCGCCTGCACGTGCCACGGCGCTCGCGCCGCCGCCGACGCCCATCCGACGCTGTCCGTTTCCGCGAGCGCGAACTCGAGGTACATCATCGCCGCCGTCTCTTTCCTCCTCGGGGTATCCGCGTTTTTTTGCTCGCCACCCCCCTCCGGCGAGGAAGAGGACGATCCTCCGCGCAAGCTGCGCTCGACTCGCCCGCGACAACCTACGAGGGGAGACAAGACGTGACGTTGATTTTTGGTGGACGCGCACTCGTCGCGACGGGCGGCACGGGCGCCCAGGTCGCCGTGACCATGGAGCGCGGCGCGGCGATGGCTTCGTGACGCGGGAGCGCGAGCAGCGCGTCCATCTCCGCCTCGTGCAGCCACCACTCCGCGCGGTCGCTCTCGTCGAGCGCGTACGCCTTGAGGAGCACGGCATCGCCGCTCGCGCGATCCATGCCCCGCAACGATCGTGGGGAATCGCCGCCTGAATGACGCGCGGGATTCATTCATTCATTCTTTCATTCATTCATTCATTCATTCTTTCGCCCGAACGACTCACGGGAGAAGGGCTCGAGCTCGGCGTACTCGGCGAGATCGCGATTCGGGCTGCGCACCCACGCGCCCGCGCCGTCGGTGCTCGCGCGCCGATGCGGCCGCTGGGAGGCTGCGTCCGTGAGGTAGAGGTCCTCGTCGTCATCCCTCTCGTCGAGGCCCAGCAAATTGAAGCGTCCGAGCGAGTCGACGATGACTGGACTCTCCCACACCACCTCGGGAGCGACCGTGTAGGCGTATCGAGCCGCTCGCGCGACAGCGCGTCGGCGAGCGCGCCGGGCCTTGACGAGTTCGGCGTCGAGGTTATGGACCCGCTGACGCAGCCGCGCCTCGGTCTTCTCGTTGTTGTCGTCGTCGTCCGGGCTCGGTGGAAAAAGCGCCGCGTCCTGCAACGTTGACGGCCGGACGCGAATCGCCGCTTTCTCGTCTTCCTCGGCGATCATCTCGACGGAGCGCGTTCGGCGGCACAAGAACAACTGAGCGTTGCTGCTCGAGCCTCCAAAGACGCCCGACAGGATTCCCTCGGCGCGCGAATCTCCCTTCTTGCGCACCGTCGTTGTGGCGGTAAAGGAGGAAGAAGAAGTAGTTCCCGCGGCGTCGCGACGCTCGAATTCCACCGCGCTCGTGCTCAGGACCTGTTGTTCGCCGCCGTCGCCGCTGGCGTCGTCGTTCGCGCAGGCGCGCGCGACGATCACACCCGTCGCTAGAGAGAGCGTCGGGCTGACCGACTGCTCGGGAACCACCACCTCGACGGCCTCCGCCGCGGGCAGAATGGAAGAATAAGGCGGCGGCATCGGTGGCGGCGGCGGCGGCTTGAAGAAGTTTGCCCGGCGCCGGCGCGCTAGCTTCTCGAGCGCCGAGAGCGTGTCGGTGCGGAGGTCTTCGATCGCGACGACGGCGTTGCGCGCCGCCGCTGCCGCGTCGCACAGGGCCGCGGCCAAGGCTGCTTGATTTCGCGCGCCGAGATAGGCGCGCCAGGTCGCGGCGCGGCGCCGGAGTCGCGAGGCGACGGCCGCGAGGAGACCGAACCCGGCGTAGGCCTCGCTGCACCGTCGCTCGGCGGCGCGAAGCAGCCTCGCCTTGAGCGCGAGGGCGTGTTCGAGCTCGCGCGGGATGACGGCGAGCTCGTTGCCGACGGCGGCGTGCGCGTCGAGCTTGGCTTGCACTAAGGAGGTTCCTTCGTCCCACAGCACGGCCGCGGCGAGCGTCCCGCGCGAGACCTCCTCCTCCAACTTGGTCGAGTCGTCGTTCTCTTGCTTGTTGGTCGCGACGTAGTGGATCGACGCCCGGAGCGCGTCGGCGGCGTCGGCGCGTTTCTGGAGCGCGTCGGCGAGCCGGTTCAGCGCCGCGTCGGTCGCGCGCCTCGCGCTGTCGGCGCGCTCGGGCCTCGTGCAGTGCGCGCGAAGATCGGCCGCGACATCTTCAAACTTGTCGGCGTCGTCGCGTTCTTCTCGCTGCGCGATCATGAGCGACGCACGGGTCTCGATCGACGGCCAGTCGTCGATTTTCTCGTCGTCCTCCGCTCGTCGGGAATCGTTCGACGACGGGTCGCGCTCGTCGTCCCGCCGCCGAGAGGCGTCGTTCGGGATGCTGGTCGATTCCAGAACCACCTGCTTGAGATCAGCGAAGGAGACGCTGTCTTTGATTGCTCTGGGGGGTCGGTGGTTCCGCGCGCCGAGCGCGCTTCCGTCTTCGAGCTCGACGGCGAGCCTCGCGCGGAGGCGCGCGATCGCGAGCGCGACCTTCTGTTGGAGTCGATCGCTTTCCGCTTGGAGCGCCGCGAAACGCGTCTCCGCCGTCGTCGCCTCGGCCACCGCAGCCTCGAGGGCCGCGTCGCGGCGTTCCACGCACGCGGCGAGCTTTCCCTGGTCGAGGTGTCCGAGCGCGAGCGTCTGAATCTCGCGATACGAGGGCCACAGCGCGTCGCGCCACTCGTCGCCGAGCGCCGCGTCGATCGCGAACACGTCCGCGATGACCGCGGCCATCGCCTCGCCCGGGGGCGCGGCGGTAGCGGCGATCATCGACTCGGTAGCGATGGGCGCGGGCTGCGGCTCCTCGTCGAGCGCGGGGAGCCTCGGTTGCGGCGAAGGGACCGGCGACGACGCGACGGCGCGCTCCGACGAGTCGGAATCCCTCTCGCGCGCGTCGAAGAACGAGCCGTAGCTGTCGTCGCGGATCAGGCTGACGCTGTCGTTGTCCTCCTCGTCGTTGCCTTCCATCTCGGCGGCGGCGGGTTTCGAACCGGAGGACGACGACGTCGAGTCGAAGAAACCGCCCTTGTACGCGGTGGCCCAGACGCGCTGGAGGCGCGCGCCGAGGGACGCGGGCGTCGTCTTCTTCTGCTTGACCGGCGGCGGCTCGTCTTGCGTAGCGCTCCGGGGGCCGTGGAGCGCGACGGTGATCGGCTCGCAGGACGTCGCCTCGGTCGCGTCCTGCGCGAGCTGGACGTTGCCGCTCTGCACCTCGCGCAGCGCCGCGCGGAGCTGCTTGAGCTCGGCGACGGCCGCGACCGCGGACCGCATCGAGATGTCCAAGGTCGCCCTCGACTGCTGCTCCTGCGGGGGAGAACGCGCCACGTCCAGCGAGAGGGCCCAGGCGTCGGCGTGTACGTGGGTCGTCGCCTCGGCGCCGCCCCGGACGGCCTCGGCGCCGCCGAAGACGAGCAGGAGGCCGTCCGAGCGGCACGCGGCCGCGTGGAGGTGCCGCGGCGGCGCGTCCAAGCAGACGATTGTCCAGGTGGCGCCGTCGTGCGAGGTCCAGCAGTCGCCAAATGTCTCGTTGTTCGCGGTCTCGGCCGCGCCGCTCTCGCCGCCGGCAACGACGAGGCAGCTCGAGCCGGCCGCGACCAGCGAGTGGCCGCGCCTCGCCCGCCACGGCGCGCGGTGCGCGAGTCTGGTCCACGTCGTCGCGTCCGTCGAAGCCCAGACGTCGTTGCACGAGCCGCGGCCCTCGTAGCCGCCCGCCACGTACACGGCCCCCCGAAACACGGTGGCGGCGTGCATGGCGCGCGCCGACCACGCGGCCGCGGCCGTCGCGCGCTCCCACGTCGACGAACCGTCCAGCGACTTCCACACGTCGTTGCAGTACCCAAACTCCCCGAACCCCCCCAACAGCACCACCGCGCCATCGAACACGACGGCCTCGTGGTGCGTGCGCGCGGGCCACCCCGGTGCACTCGTTACTAACCTCCACGTGGCGCCCTCGTCCTCCGACTTCCATACTTCGCTCGTCGTCAGCGCGTCGACGTCGCTCGACGCCCCGCCAAGCACCAGGATACAGCCCGCGACGACGACGGCCGCGTGCCCATCGCGCCCTCGGAACTCTGCCCGGGCGCTCGCGACCGACCACGTCGTCCGCAGCGACCCTCCTTCGTCCTCTTCTTCTTCTACGCCATCGCACACCCACACATCCGACGCCGACTCGAACTCCCCCACAAACCCACCAATCAGGCACAACTTCCCCTTGCCGAGCTCCACGACGCGATGCGAACGCCTGGCGGACCAAGCCTCGCCATGCTCCCCGCGCACAACGATGTTTTCCCGCCCTGACATACCATACGATCTCCTTCGGCTGGTGAAGTATTTACTTCCAATATACAACTTCTTCATCTACAGCGACCGGGAGGGGAGGGTAGGGGAGGGGAGGGGAGGGGAGGAGATCGATCGACCTTAAAGATCGAGACCTCTTCGGGCAGCGGCGCGTGCGAGCTAGCAGGTGAAGGGGGGGTTGATCTCGATTTTTGACGCGATGTCGATCCCGGAGGCCGCCGTGCCGGCAAGAGCGACGAGGGCGGAGACGAGGACAAAGAGTTTGAAGAAGATCCTCACCATCATGGACTCGGGGGGGGAGAGTTTGAGCACGAAGAGGATAGGAAAGGTAAAGTTCAGCGCTACGCCGCAGATTGCCGAGACCAGGGACATAAGGTCCGAGAAGAAGGGGACGAGATTGGCAATCATGTAGCAACCAAAGACAAGAGAGAGGGTGACGGCCATCCAGGTGGCGCGCGCCGCCTTGGTCTGGGCCTCGGCAGCTTCGTCTCTACCGATGACGTTGAGGATGCCTCGCGAGAGAATGTTGCCCTCGACGGCGTAGGCGATGAGGACGTGGATGAAGACAAAGGCATTGATGATAATAAGGGTCGGCGAGCCTTTGGCGAGTTTGGTGGTGATAGGCTGGCCGTCCCGGAGATCGTGTCGGCCGACAAAGTGGTAGCCGACGGCGGCGACGGCGGCGTAGGTAAGGGTCATGACGGTGCTACTCGAATACACGCTCTTCATAAAGTCCTTGGGTTGAGCCATGGTGTTCTGGAGTTCGATAAAGACGACCTGGCCGGCGTAGGCGAAGGTGAGGTCCATCGCGCCGACGCCTTTCTTTACGACGGTCGAGTGCGAACACCATAAGACGTCCGTCGTCGCGCCATCGCGCTGGCCGCGCACGGGGATTGCCACGAGGAGCATCGCGCACGGAATGATAATCGCCGCGCTCCCAATCATCGAGATGAAAGAGAGATCGTGCATCGATCGAGCTTGGAGCGCGCAGAACGCGAGAAGACCAACAACGAGCCCGAGCAAACTCGCGCACCCTTCGCCCACCACCTCCTTGAGCGAGATGGTCGAGGTCAAGTGGAAGATGATGACGATGCCACCCAAATAAATCATCACCATGGCGCGCGTGATCTTGCGGCCGAGGGGACCGTAGGCGGCGTACGCGACGTCCGCCAATACCTTCGCTTTGGGACACGCGTGATACAGCCGTCCGTAGCAATCGCTCGCGATGATCGACCCCACGCACACGAAGAAGAGGAGCAGGTAGAACGGTACGTACCCCAGCTGCGAGAGCGAGTAGGGCAGCGACAGCACGCCAGCGCCGAGGAAGCTCGTGATGATCACGAAGGTGATGCGCTTCCACGACGCCTTGGGCTTCATCATCGTTTCCGTCTGGTCGCCGCCCAGCAGCGGCCCGCCGAGCGGCCCGTCGCTGTCGACGAGGGACGCGTCCACGCTCGCCTCTCTCATCCGATAGACCGGCCGGACACCTTCTTCGGACTTTGATTGGCCGAGCGAGTCCCAGTACGCTACACTGGTTAGCGTTGCGTGTTTCCAACAACAACAAAATGGAGGAGAAGGGTAATGATCGATTCGGCCGTTGTAAAAACCCCTAGCTCTTGCGACTAGCATTGCGAAATGCTCGACTCGACTCCTTAACTTAAGATGTCGAGGTTGCACGGGCGCGAGGTGGTGGAAGGTGAGTCCTCCTCTTCCTCCTAGAAGCGCGCGTGTAACACGGCGCAGCAGAGCTGGAGAAGGCGCGGACGCGGTACGAGGCGGAGGTGCGGCGGAACGAGGGCCAGTCTGCGCGCGCCCTGATGCTTTTGAAGTCGAAGGACGCCGAGATCGAGCGCTTGACGCGCGCCCTCGAGCTCGCCGGGATCGCCGTCGACGACGAGTCGCCGGTGGTCAGCGCGGCGCGGCTGGCAGCGCGCGAGGCGACGGACCGCGCTCGGAGCCGGGAGGCCGCGCGCGGCCGCGCTTCCGTCGAGGTCGAACGACTCCGCGACCAGGTGAGCGCGCAGGAGGCACTCCGCCGCGCGGAGCGGGCATCTTACGACGAGACCGCGCGAGAATCGATCGAGCTCCGACGCGAGTACGTTGTTTTTCGGAACGGACGGCGGAGACGACTCCCGCAGGCTCGATCGCGCCGCTCGCGTCGTCGACGACGAAAACGATGACGACGAGGAGCCGACGGTTATCCCCGCGCGGGCCGGCGACAACAAAGAGCCACCGCGGAGGACGGCGTTCGGAGAGCGCAACGTCCAGGCGGCGAATATGCTCGAAGCGACGCGCAAAGAACTCGAGAACTGCAAGAACCGGGCGGCTGGCGCCGCGACGGCGGCCAAGGCGCGCGTGGCGGCCGCGCGTCGCGAGGCGGCCGCGCGGCAGAGCGAGATCGAGACATGGAAGTGCAAGGTCCTTAACCTCGACGCTGCGCTCGCTGCGGCCGCCACGGAGCGCGCGATCGACGCGCGAAAAGCGCTGGTTGCGCTAGAGGTCCGGACGTCCGACCTCGTGACGGCTCGCGACGAGCTCGCTTCGGCGCGCCTCGACGCGGCGGACGCGATTACGAGTCGCAAGGCCGTCGAGGCGCGGCTGGTCGCCGCCGAGGCGTCTTCGGCCGAGGCCCGAGGCGAGGTGGCCAGCCTCCGTCGCAGGCTGGCCGAAGCGACTGCCGAGGGGCACGGGGGGATTCCGCGCCGCGACGAGTACGAGGACACCTCGTCGTCGACGGAGCCGCCGCCACCGCCGCCTTCGGTCCCGCGTTCGCCGAAGCGTGCCGTGGTGCCACCGCCACCGAGAGCGGCGCAAGTCAGCGTCGTCGAGCGGTGCATGCGCGAACGCGAAGCGACGCGCGAGCTGGCGTTGGCGCGGAGAGAGGTCGCATCCCTGAGGTGCGAGGTCGACGAGCTCCGTCGAGTCGAGCGGACGCTGCCACGGGCGGACGAGGTCGTCGCGTCGATCCTCGAAACGCTCGAAGTGCCGCGCGAGGAAGATGACGAGCAAGGCTCCAGTTCTCGTGCTGTCGCTGCGGCCGAGGCGGCTCTGGCACTCCGCGAGCGCGACGACCAGCTGCGCGCCTGCCGGACGAGCCTGGATGCGATCGCCGAGACGGTCGAGGACGGCAACGCGCGCGTGCTCGCGGCGCGCGTCGCGAGCATGACCGCGCAGCTCCACGACGAGATCGGCGCCCGCGGACGACTCGAACGACGCGCGGCGCGTTTCGAAGAGACAATCGCGCGGTGCGAGCGCGGGGTCGCGGGCGCCGACCGGTGCCGGTGTGCACTGCGCGCCTCCCTCGCCGCGTACTCGGCAACCGTGGCCGCGTGGCGGCGACGCCTCGACGCGAAAGACGCCGAGCTCGACGACCTCCGTCGCAAATTAGTCTCGGCCGACCGCGACGTCGCGTTGCACGCCGCGCGTGCCGACGACGCCAAGCAGGCTCTCGCGGCCGAGCGAGCCTACGCGCTCGCGCCCGATGCGGAGCGCTCGTTTGGCGCTCTCTTTTTCGGCGACAGTCGAGACGACGTTTTGGCCTCGGCGCCGTGGTGCGACGGCTTGTTGTCGTCGTCGTCGCCTTCTGGTTCCACGACGAAGGCCTGCGCGGCCGCCGTCGCTTGCGCTGCCGCGGCCAATCTTGACGGACTCGAGCGTTTCGAACGCTCGAAAGAGGACTCGCGGCGCGAGACGGACCGCCTCCGGGCGGCGATCGACGACGACCGTGCTCGCACCGACCGGCTCAAGGCGCAAGTCGCGGTCCTTGAGACGCGGCTGGCCGACGCCAAGCGCGAGACGGCCGCCGAGCGCGATCGTGCCGCCGCCGCCGAGCTAGCGGCCGTTGAGGCCAGAGCGCGCGAGGAAGCGAGATCGCGCGACTGGCACGAGACGCTTCTAAAACCCGTGCTCGACCTCGACGAGGCCGAGGCCCTCGTTGCCGCTCTTGTGCAGACGCGCGCGGCCGTCCAGAACCTCGAGGCTCAGCTCGAAATCGCCGAAGCCCGCGCCGACAAGCGCGCGCCACCTCGTGTTTCCTTCGCCGCCGACGACAAGCAAATCCAGTTGGCTGAGAAAGTCGATGCTCTGCGGGATGCCCTGCTCGCGCGCCGAAAAAATAAGAAGACCCCGCGAGCCTCTGATGACGACGATCGATCCCGGCGGCGACCGTGGCCCGACGACGACGACGCCACCGAAGAGGAATTAAGGGACGCCAGGTCCTCGGGTGTTCGCGGCGGTAGCGGATTCTTGCACCTCTCTGCAACCGGGGCCCTCGTTCGCCGACGACGCCGGCGAGAAAACTGCGACTGCGCCAAGATGCGTGAAGAGCTGGATCAAGCGCGCGCTGAGACGGTGAGGCTCAAGAGTGACGCACTTGAGAGCTCCGGCGAGCTGCGATCGCAGCTCAACGGCGCACTTGCCGAAATTGCGAGACACAAACAAAGCTGCGACGAATTGCGTACACAACTCGACGACGCGCTCGCCGAGCACGCCAGACAACAGCAGGATGCTGTGATCTGTGAAAACCTGCGCAGGCAGCTCGACGACGCGCTCGATGAAACCAGAGAGCACTTCACTACGACCGACCATCATGGTGTGGCGCAGACCTGGGAGGAGGTTCAGCGCGAAGATGCGGCGACAGAGACGGATGACGTCGCAACCGCCGAGGCCCTCGGCGCGCTAAGACGTTTGCGAAATGTTCTCGAGGACTCCAGCGTTACGTTTGAAAAGGACAAGCTGGCAGAGGTCGCCGGCGAGGCGCGGGCGCTGGTCGCTGCCATCATAGGCGAAGGACAGAACACCCACGTTTCTGTCGAAGATGCGTTGCGGTCCGCGTTGCAAGACGTGCGATGCAGGCTGGAGGGCGAGGTAGATGCGCGCCGTGCCGCCGAGGCTCGAGCCGAGGAAAGAGCTCGCGCGCTGCGCGATGCTCACGCCGACTTTTTGGCGAAACAACAATCGAGCGACCGATCTGTGTTGGAGTGCGAACGTATGGCGTTCCTCGAAAGGTGCCAAAGGCTCCGGACAGCGGTCGAACACGCGATCAGGCGACTCATGGCAAAGGCGAGAGATTACCGAGATCATCTAAACGGCAGATTGCCATCTGGTGAGAGTGTTCTAGCGACCTCTTCACCCCAGAAACCGCGCGATCGACGAGACTCTATGTCGCGGGGTGACTCGCCACATGATGTCGATCACGATTTGTCGAGCCTCCTGGTGTTGTTCGCCAAGCTTGAGACAGCTCTCGATGCGGTCGCTACCTCGGCCGAAGCCGTCACCGTCCTAGCGCAACGCGAGGCTCTCCAACTCCGCGACGCAAATGCTGCCCACATTATTCAGCTCCAGGCATTAAAGACCACCCAAGCCGAAGAACGGGCCAAAGAAGCAGACTACGGTGCAGGGGATTATCACAGCGACACGGCTGCCAAGAAACTTGAAATTTCAGCGCTCAAGGAGCGTGTCGAAGCCCTGTCGCGCCGATTCAAAGATAGTGAGGGAAAGGCCGATGGAACCGTCCTACCGCATGCAGCCCAGGTCGCCGCCAACGATTCAGGTGGTAGCTCGTCCTTGGGTCCACCGGCGAGGCGTCGACGAACTCCGGAGAAGCAGCTACACGGCAATGCGTGTCGGCAACAACAGTACCCAAAGCAACAAAAACAGTTAGGATCGCCTACGAAGAAGACAAGCAAGGAAGATGCGGTGGATGATGAATCGGCAAAACGGGAAGCTACGGCCAAGACAATCAAGGCGCTTCGCGAAGAGTCGAAACGACGAGCCCAGGCGCACGCACAGGCAGTCACCGCACTCGAGGAGCAGAAGGGCAAGACCAGGTCGGCCGAGTTGCGGGCTCAGAACGCCGAGGCACGGGCGACACGCTCAGCAGCGAAAGCCGGGGACGAGGCAACTCAGCGTGCCCGGGCGCTTGCGGCGGCCCTGGATGAACAAAAGGCGAAAGCGCGCGCCGCTGATGTGCGCGCCGAGGATGCCGAGGCGCGATGCGCGAAAGCATTGGCTCGTGCGTCGGCTCTCTCTAACACGCTTAAATCGGCCAAGGCTCACGTTGCACCCTCACCGGCTGCTGACGCATCGGTCAACACCTCGCGCGAAGCACCAAGTGTTGCCGATGAGACCTCAAAGCAGGAGCGCGCAAGACAGCGTGAACGCTTCAATGTGCTGCGGCGTCGCGTTGCCGAAGCCGAGACCAAAAGCGCGGCCGAAGCAAGCGCCAGGGCCGAGGCCGACGCGCACGTAACGCGTGCCAAATCAGCGGCGGCACGCAAGGATGTGGCGCTCAAGCTCGCGCGCGAACAGCTCGCGCAGGTCACTAGCGAGTTAGAGGCACACAAGGCCGCGGCCTTGAATGAGCGCCGCGATGCAAAGTCGCGTCTCGACGATCTTGCACGCATTCAAGACGCTCAGAATCGCGCCGCAGCTGCCAAAAGCAACTTGGACCGTCTCAAAGCGGCCGTCCGCAAACTCGCGGTTGACGTTGCCCGCGGCGTCGCTCGTGCCAAACAGCGAGCCCTCGACTCGTCTACCGCCGGAAATCTCGACGGGCTCGTCGCAGCTTCGATGCTCGATATGTCTCCTCCGGAGATCGCCGACCTTCTCTCCTCTCTTGACGACGATCCGCCGTGTCACCCCCCCGACCGCAAGGACGGTGGCATTTCTCCGGCTGTGCAAAAGGCGACGAGCAAGAGTAGGTCCGCTAGAGTAAAGGACACCAGCGTCGAGGACACGCCATCTGAGGTCGCCGAGCTGCTCCGAAAAGTCGACGCTGCGATCGGACCTCCATTGAACGAATCCATGTTTCGCGATGCTTTCCGTTCCGTACTGGAAGACCGCCTCGAGCATGAGCGCGCCCTCTACAGGCTCGCCTCTGTGAATAATTCCCGGCCATATAGATGACCGGGTCTACTTATCATCGTGGTTTGAAATACACCACAGAGAATGTGAAATACACGAGTGGTAGCAACCGTGACGCGTCACTCTTAAGCCTCTCCCAGGCAGAGTGGTGCGCCCAAGCGGGCGTGTGAAGGGATGGGATGAGGCGGGATGGGTCGGGTCGTCCGTGTCACACGTGCCGCTAACGGGCTCTCGTCTTGACGTTCAAGCGGCGCTGTCGTGGGAGCAGGTCCGCTTCGGTATACTCCGCCTCACGGATCTCGCTCATTCCGGGCGAGTTCCCGGGGGCAATAGGGTTCCCGTCGCTCAGGCTCTCCACGATCGCGCATTCAAACTCGGCATGACGCATCATACAACCAAACCAGAGACCGCAGAGCGTGATGGAGCCAGGAGAGAGGCGGATATTGGTGTGCGTATAGTTGTGAAAGACGGAAAATGCTCTCGGAACGTCCACTGGCAGGCTATAATACAACGACTGCACGAAAGCCCAAGGCGTCTCGAAGTCCACGTCGCCAGCGATCAGGAGCATGGGCTTGACGACGTCGTGAATGGGATGTTTATCCAAGCCGTTGATCATTTCGTGATACCCGTCCCAAAACGGAGCGATGGAGGCGGCGGCCGTGATCGTTCCGTCTTGAAGACCCGCATTCTCGATTACAGCCAGGCCACCCATACTTATGCCAAGGATGCCGACACCGGGCTCGAAGTCAACTCTTCCCCACAACCAAGAATCATCGTGGTCGGCAGAGTGCTCTTTGACGTAGGAGACTACGTGGAGCTGGTCGTAGGCCGCGTCTTCGCACCAGCCGCCAGTGGCCAGCGGCGAAACCACTATGAAGCCCGCCTCCGCCACGCCTTGGATGAGAGGTACGTACCTCGTTTGCACGTCCCAACCCACCACGTAACGAAAGTCGCCGGGCGCGAACACTACGAGCGGATGGTTCGCGTCGTCGTTCGGGTACACGACCAAAGTGCGGGTTGCGTTGTCACACTGCAGCCCCTCCATTGGAATGGTCACGTTCGAAACATTCACTTGTATGGCGTGAAGCGACATTTCCGCGCCACCGACGTCGCCGGCCGCCGAGGGGCTCGATCTCAACAGCCACACTTGCAAACTCCCAATGACGATACATCCCGCCAGCGCAGACATCATTGTCGACAAAACACGTCGCATCAACTCCCTCACGGGCGTCTTCTCGGCCTCGCACGCCTGAACCTCCATCGTCCCATATGCTTTTGAGTCCTCCATCTAACCTAGAATCCCTCGATTTGCTATGATTTGTTTCTGTGACGTCGACGTTCGCATCTGGAAATCGTCTGAGAGCCTCCCTCCAGCGGCAGTGCAGCTTGCGGGCGGGCTCTTTATTCGACCCCGGCTCGGCGGCGACTCCGCCTATGCCCTCCCGGGGTGCCAGCCCATAATGCCCTTTGGGTGCCCGCGTCTGATGCTCTCTTCCATCGACGGCACTCCGCGTTTCCGCACTCCGTCTACACGTATAGCTGTCGGCTATTGATATCTACATCGTTAGTCGTGGCACTTCGCGCTTCCGTGCCTATCCACAAACTTACAAGAGTGTTGTCATCATGGTATTTATCATGACGGTACCTGTTCTTCTCAAAAGTTCGACGGCTTCTTACCTCTGACAGAAAACCGGGAAGACGGTTGATTCAGGCCGTCTGCCCGCCATGAGCGCCAAGATGGAAAATGCCGCGAAGTCAGCACTCGTCGGACAGGCGGCCGCCAGGAGCCAGCACCTGGTCTCTCCACGACTCTGAACACGTATACGCTGACGCTGTTCCCATCTTTTCGCACGCTTGCCGCTGCCGACGCCGACCCGGACGCCGACGACACATCACCGGCGGCGCTCGCCTGACGTCTGCTGACCTCCAGGCCATTGCTTGCGCCGCCAACTCGGAACAAAGTGCAATCTTTCGTTCCTCAAGCAGGGCGTCTCGACGGCAGAAAGGGCTGCTCGTTGAAGAAGATCAGGAAGATGCTCGCAGCCCACAACCTCGGAGCCTACACCACCGCCGACGCCGGCTATATCGCCTTCATTCGCCACCTCAAAGCGCAGTTCGGCGGCATGAAATCCAGCTCGCCTGGCTCCCCGATAGCCTTCGCGCAAAGTTCGCCCCCAATGACGAGAACGCACGTACGGCGCCGCCGCCTAAAAAGAAGCCGAAGCCCGACGACATAGACGTCTTCCAACTCAAAGTCCAGGCCGACCAGTGCGTTGCTAAGTCCAAGTGCGCCTCGAACGCGCGTCGGGTGCCGCTTTCCCCACTTGCGCTTTCAACACCAACTCATGCCTCTATGTCATGAGCCACTCCAACACCTCAAATATTTAATGTTGTAAAACCATTGTGACCGCTCGGAAGCAGAACCGAACTCGACGAAAGCTCCGGTGTCCGGGGGTCTATTGGTCTTTATCCCGCAGCCACCAAAGAGCGGAAGACGCCCCTAGTCGGCGCCGCTATGGTGACCAGTTTCGAGGTAGAATACTCGAACGACCGACCCCGCACCTCGACTCCTGCTTCTCAGCCCATCGACAGACCTTCAAGGGGCGTTGTTTCGCGCCGTTAACGGGACGGGTTTTGCATCTCGTTGGCGCGCTACGCTCGCTCATCCCACAAATCCGTCAAATAATTGAGAAGAAGAGGTAAGCAACTTCCTTGCTCACTGCTAAGTTCGAAGAGCCAGAATGCCTGTCATCGAATCAGGCTCCCTAGGCCACTCCATTGGATGAAGGGGGCGGGTGGGTGTGCGCGCAAGATTACAACGACCAAAGCGCGTCCAGCAGCTCAAACTGGCGGCCTGCCTAGTCTGCGCGTGCATTATGCTTAGCACCCGAGGACTTTTTTTCGTAGCCGTACAACTCCGAAGTTGCCGGTTGGCGCAGTCATCGCTTGACGTGTCGCGAAAGGTGGTAGTTGAGGCTTGAGGCGTGCGCTCGTTTCCTTTGCTGCTTCTGTGCAACCGAGGGTGATATTGACAGCGCGCAAAGCTTACCGCCTCCACCGTGCACTGCTCGAGGATCTGTTCCGCCTCTTCTACTTTCGGATGTTCACTGTCGTAGTCGTGCTGTGCCAGGAGAGACAAGTACTCCATGAACTCCTTGTGGCACGGTGGCTGCCTGCTCTTGCGTAGCCTAGCCGCGAGCCTACATCAGTCGCTAAACTGGTCTCCGTGACGAGATAACCTGTATTCCTTCAAGGTGAGCTTTTGCGCCTTGGGTAGATCGATTGCGCGCGGGCATGAAGCATGCAAACAACGATGCGCGACCTGGTTGAGCCTCCCGAACATCGCGTTGCGCGCCGCGTCTGCGTCTCAAAACTAGATGCTTGAGGGTAAAAAGGGTAAGGGTGTGTAACTGAGGACGTTTGGCGAAGCGCTCGCCGCTACCTTGAAATCTTTCGCCCCGGTAATGCACCGATCAAATCGAACACGCAGCAGACGGGTGTCGCGACCTCACACGCAGCAGACGGGTGTCGCGACCTCGTGGAACGAGCGCAGTGCCACTAGCATCTCCTGTCGATGAACTGACGACGGAGCAGCATTTCCAACGGCCGTTTTGGTTCTTATCATCCTTCATCCGAGCCCAACAGTGTCGGCGATTCCCTACTAAAACGCGCCACGCTCTATTTCGTCCTCACATCACCCCACTCTCTTTCGCCTTCACACCAAAAACTCTTGGTACGCAAGATAGGACGCAGAAAGTAATAAGTTGGAATCGAAACGGTTATCACGCAGGCTTGCTACTATCAAGAAGGCGAGGATATGGTGCGAGTGTCATCCATTTTCCTTCGAACGAGCTGAACGACTCCATACGCTAAATGCAGGACCTCGGGAGAGGAAGACCCCAGGAGAGAAGAGCTCGAAAGATGTCGTGAACATACCAAGCGCGTCACAGAACACGGTCATGTGCGTTGATTCTCTTCTTCGCGGCAAAAAACGAAAGAGAAGAAACAAACACAGGAAGTCCCAAATTGACGTGACGTCGACAGTTGTCCGTGCAAAGGAAAAATTGCAGTGTATCGACAAGGTTCTTTTGCACACCAAACGGACGTATAACGTCTTGTGAAGCCCGCGGATACAAACACCACAGGAGCATGTGGGAGACAGCAGGGGTTCTCCATCACCCCCTTCATCATAAAAAAAGACGAGAGTTGACGTCATAATCACGGCAGCGATGTTTCTCCTCTTCTGATTGCGTTCGGTAACCAAAGCGCTCCTGATGACACTTGCTGCTGAGTAGAACTCACCTCGGTCTCCACGAAAGTTTTTTTTTCTCTTGATTTACATCGCAGGGAACGAGTGGACGAACTCATCAGCTATTTCCTTGAGATGGTCAAGAACCTCGATGGTACCCTCGATCATGCCGGTGTGGTGGTACGAGATATTGTGTTCGGCACAAAAATCCTTCGTGATTTCGGAGACCTTGTGGAGGTTGTGGCGCGGGATCGTGGGGAAGAGGTGGTGTTCGACCTGGTAGTCCAAACCGCCGCAAAACCAGTGAACAAAGCCGAACGGGTCTTGCGTGACGTTGCGGGTCGTCGTCACCTGAAGCTTCCAATAGTCGGGGCGCGCCGCGGCATCGTAGACAGCCATGCCGTTGTGGCCGAGGCCGAAAACGGTTGCGAGGGCAAGCCCGCAAGTAACGTTGGAGATCAGGACGAAAGAAAAAGCACCGAAAAAGGTAGGATGCATGGCGGCGATCCCGAAGTACCAAGCGTAGTGCAACCCAAGAAGGAACAGCTCGAGCTTCTCGTGCGGAACGGGTTTGAGCTCTCCCGGCGCACCCTTGACGGTGCGGCCTGCCGTCTCATCGAGGTTTAAAACGTAGGCAACCGACTGCTGGAGCCACGAGATGCGGGCGAGAGCAAGGAGAGGGAAGTACATGAGGTGCTGGCGCGACACCATCCACTTGCTGAAGGCCGAGTCAGCGAGACGCAGCATCGGCTTGGACCACGCGAGGTACGGCATCGTGTCGATGTCGGGATCGCCGTTTTGGGCGTCAGCTCCGGTGGCGTGGACGTTCGGAACAGCATGGTGCGTGTTGTGCTTGTTCATCCACCAAGACACCGAAAAGCCCTGGGCAAAGTTGCCCCAAAAATATCCAACAAATCGTCCGACGGTGCGGTTGCGAAAGACCTGGTGGTGGAGAATCTCGTGGCAGAGCCACCCGCACTGCTGGAAAAATATGCCGAGGAGCGCCGCGGCACCGGATCGGGCGGCGGTATCGGTCCAGGTCGAGCCGTTAAAGGTCGCGACGACGGCCGCGGCGGCGATCGCGAGCCCGAGAGTCGAAAGCATCTTGTACGCGTAATACACGGGGGACGAATCGAAGAGGCCCATCCCCTTGAGCTTGTTGCGGAGCATGCGGTAGCCGCGCTCGAACTGGATCTGCTCCTCGGACTTGGGCTCCCTGGTGCTGTACTGATTGCGACTCTCGTCGTCGAGCGAACCGATGCAGAACTGGTCGAGGTGCTTGGTAGCGCCCGGTCCGTGGAACATGGCGAAGGTGTCGGTCGCATCATCGCCGGCCGAAGTAAAGATCACGTCGCCACCCGGGTGCTCGTGCCAGCCGGAGACGTCGTACACCTTGTTGTTACAAACGAGCCACGCGTCGTTCGGGCTGCGGTGTTTGGTCACCTGCGCGCTCGTCACATTCCGAGAAGAATCGCGTCGCACCTCGGACCAAGCGTGCACGGACGCAGTCATCAACTTCGCCGGTCGTTCGCCACCCTTGCCCATGATTGTGTAGTTGCTTCGCGCGACCTACGAAGAAGGAGAAGAAGATAATTGCGTCAGTTCGCGAGCTCGTTCGGGCGACGGCGGCGTGGCGACCCGCGCTCCTTTGACGAAGCATCTCACCTCTCGAGACGGTACCTAAGACGTGGACGACAGGCGACCAGAGAAAACTAGTTTCGCGCAAAACACCGCGACGTATGGTTGCACTAGTACGGATACGGTACGTGGCGTCTCGCCACGTAGACTCCACCTGCTCTGTCCCAAATTTTACGCGTTTTCAAACGTCAAACCTAAAAAACGGACGCCACGTCAGCACATTTTCCGTAAATTCTTTTCCTTTCACAGCGTTGCGGTTCGATTATTACCACCTCGCATGACATCAGCAGAAAGGCGCAGGGGGATGAAAGAAATTCAGCACACAGACAGATGGCTTCGTGGTCGTCGTCGTCCGCCGCCGAGGAAAGGGGCTCCGACGACGAAAGCCCCCCCGCGTTGAAGAAGATCGATAACTGGAGGGATGAAAGACCCGTGGCGTACGTGTACGTCCTCGCGGGCATCGCCGCCCTCAACAGCGCGAACCTGGGGTATGACATTGGGGTCATGTCGGGCGCAGCTGTGTACGTCCAACGCGCATGGCATTTGAATAACTGGCGCGTCGAAGTGCTGATTGGGATCCTCAACTTTTGTTCGATCGGCGGTGCGCTCGCGGCGCACGTCGTCAACGACTGGATGGGCCGGCGCCGCACGTTCCAGTGCACTTGCGTGATTTTCGTCTGCGGCGTCGCAGGGATGACGTTCTCGCCGACGTACGCGGTGCTGCTCGCGTTCCGCGTCGTGACGGGCATCGGCGTGGGGATGGGCCTGAGCATCGACCCCGTCTACATTGCCGAGATCGCGCCCAAGCAGTTCCGCGGCGAGCTCGTATCTTGGTCGGAAATCTCGATCAACTTCGGTATATTACTGGGGTTTGTAACGTCCTACGCGTTTCGCGGTTTCCGCGCATCGATCTCGTGGCGCCTCATGCTTGGGTGCGGCGTCGTCGCGCCG
Organism: Chrysophaeum taylorii; assembly: GCA_029834535.1. Taxonomy (NCBI): domain Eukaryota; class Pelagophyceae; order Pelagomonadales; family Pelagomonadaceae; genus Chrysophaeum; species Chrysophaeum taylorii. The sequence goes on from JAQMWT010000101.1 coordinate 39,450, forward strand.
CTCGTACTCCTCGCGCTCACGGTATTTGTGATGCCAGAATCTCCTCGGTGGCTCGTGGCAAACGATCGAGAAGCAGAGGCCCGGGAGGTGCTTGCGCGCCTCACGCGTCCGACCGACGACCGCGAGGCCATCATTTTAGAGATCCGCGAGGCCCTGCGTACCGAGCGGTGCGCCGTCGCTGACTGGGCCACCGTGCTAAGGCCAAGATCCAAAGCCGATGGTCGCGCGCTCGCCGTCGGCGTGGGAGTCGCCGCTGCTCAGCAGCTCATGGCCGAGGAGAGCCTGCTCTTCTATCTCCCCCGCATCCTTGGTTCCATGCAGGTCGACGATCGTAAAATATTCCTCGCGCTCATAGCCATGGGCATCCTCAAGACGTCGTGCATTGTCGTCAGCGCCTGCTTCCTAGATACCAGAGGCCGACGACCGATGCTTCTCGTCAGCGTCGCAGGGATGGCCGCGTCGTTGGCGTCGATCGCGCTTTCCATGCTCTACGCGTTTGAATGGGGTACCGTCGTCGCCATATGGTGCTACATGATGTCGTTTTCGCTCGGTCTCGGTCCTATTTGTTGGCTCGTCGCGTCCGAGGTCTTCCCGCTCTCTGTCAGAGCGAAGGGCATGGCCCTCGCTACGTGCGCGAACCGATTTTTTGCGGCCGCCATCGCCACGTCTTTCCTCACTTGGGCCAATGCCATGCCGGGCCGCGGCTATTCCCAGTACTTTTGGTTCTTCGCCGCCGTCGCCGCCGTCATTTGGGTCCTGCTCTACATCTTCGTCCCCGAAACCAAGGGAAAGAGTCTCGAGGAAATGCGCGTTATCTTCTCCAGTTCCGAGAAAGAACTGGATCATCATCTCGAACTACCAGAAGTGGTTTCGGTGCCTGGCGATGCCCACGACGACGACCACGCCCAGTGGCGCGCGGACTCCACTCGTGATGATGTCATTGATGGGCCGCCCGCAGGCGGCGTCTACGAGCTTCCGCAGCAGCAGTCGTTGGGCGGCGGCGGCAGCGTCTACGAGCTTCCGCAGTCCTCGCCCGACGCGAGGGAAACCACCAATCCGCTGACGTCGCAGTGCGGCGGCCTCCGAGTCGTCGCGGTCTCCGACCCCCCCACAAGAAGAGAGAAGAGCTACTAAGTCTAGTACAAGGTCTTGACCTTTTTCTTTCGAATTTCTATTATTAGTAGTAGTGCTGATTATTTTGTTGTTGAAGTTTGCACTGTTGCTTGAAGTTTTTAGTACAAACCCTTCTCTCGTGCGGAGAGTTCCGAGTTGGTAGTGTGTACAAACCATGGGGCAGCATCGTGTGCGACGTGGACGGCCGCGACGGAGGGATTCGGAAGATGTCGACGAGGCTGCCGCTGCGCCAAAGGCCCCACCTGTGCAGGTGGAGCCCAGCAGAAGCGCGCGACCTCAGCGGTGGGCCGTGGGCGTCAGCAAGCTGACGCTCTCGTTCTCCGACCAGTCTCTCGAGGCCGAATGGTCGCGTCTGGTGCGTGCATTGTCGTCTCTTATTCGCGAAGTAGTGCATTGTTGACTCGGAAGAAAAAAAAATCGCGCGCCTCCCAGGTCGAGCCGCGGCAGCGCGCTCTGTGGCTGCGGTCGTTGCTGTCGTCGGTGCTGTTCCAGGCGCTCCGGCACGCGGCTGACCTCGTCGAGTTTGGCGGGCAGATGCCGCGGACGACGCTCGCGACGCGGCTGTTGCTCTCGGTGGCCGAACTGACGCTCTATGCGCTGGCGCGCGTCGAGCTGATCGCGCCGCGCCAGGCGTGGATCGCGACGAACGCGACGTTGTACGGAATGGTCGAGCTCGCGCTCGTGTGCCGGCACCTCGCGCCGCGCGTGAGGCCGAGCGCATGGTTGTTCGTGACGTACGGCGTCGCCTGGTTCGTGGTGCCCAAGATGTCGGCGCTCCAGTTCTTCCCGGCCTGCTGCGGCTCGATGATCATCGTCGCGTGGTGGCTGTCGCTCTCGCTCGCGACGACGCGCGCGGGCAGGAGGTTGCTCGGAATGACGGCAGTCGCGACGTCGTACGGCGGCGGGGATTGCGAGAGCGGGGGCGTCGCGTGTGCGCGCCGTGTCCTCGCGGCCCTCGAGGAGCAACGGCGGGTCGCGACCTCGTGGTGCGACATCACGGCGGGCCTCGCGCTCACCGTGCCGGTGATCGTCCTCTTCAACGTCGTCGCCTACTCGAGCGAAAAATCGGTCAAGGAGCGATTCGTTTTGCGGTCGGCACTCTCGCACGAGCACAACCACGACGTGCGCCTCGCGCTGCTATCGGCCGAGGACCCCTTCTTTGGCCGCGCCTTCCTCGAGAAGGTCAAGCTCCGTATCTTGAGGCGCGAGCCCGCGCCCGCCGAAGACGCCGGCGAGGCGTCCGAGTCCTCGACGTCCTCGAACGTCTCCCCCCGTCGCGCCCCCCGCTTCCCGAAGAAGACTCATCATCATTCGGCACCGTCCAAGAGTGGTGGCGGGGGCGGCACCAAAGCAGCGGCAGAACGCGCGCCCTTCTTTTCGCGCGGCGCGAGGGGGACGACGACCACCAAGCCCGAGCTGAGCGCGGCCCTGGCCATCGTGCCGTGCGCGATGCTCGCCGCCCTCGGGTGGTTTCCGTCGGCACAGCGCCTCACGTCGAGGCTTGTCATGGAGAGCTTGGGCGGCGTCGACGCGGCCTGGGCGGCGCTCACGCACGTCGCCGGCCTCACGCTCCTCGTCCTCGTGCTCACGAGACAGCTCCGATTCGTGATTCTCACCCCCCTCGTCTGCCTCTCGCTCCTCTGGCTCACCGCGCAGCTCTGGGAGGTCGGCGCGCCGATGTGGTGGCTGGATTCATCGTCCGCTATCCCGTCGCGGTCGCGGCTCGACGCCGCGACGCTCGACTTCTGCGAGCGCGAGTGCGGCGGCCTCGGGAGCCCCCGCGGCGACCGCCTCTTCTACTGGGAGCAGAGCGATGCCTGCGGCGCGTGCTTCGCCGAGAGCGCCTCGATAAAAGCGTCCCCGGACCGCGACCACTCCCTCGCTTTGGCGCTCCGCCTCGTCGGATCTGTCGTCCTCGTCCTATCTTTCCTTTACGCTCTCGGCTTGTTTGCCAAGTGCGTCAGGTTGTTCGCGCGCCTCGTCGCCTTCGCGCGCCGCACGCTCTTCCTCTACCCCCACCTCGTCAAGGACCTCGTCGGTCCGAGCTCGGGCGGCGGCGACTCGTGTTCCAAGGCAGACTCGGAAATGCTCAAGAAACTCATTTCCTCCGACCGCCTCCCGCGACTCCCCGGCGGACCCGCCGCCGTCTGCTGCGCCATCGACGGCAAGCCTCTCCACGACGAAAAAAACAATGATCGATCCAACGCGCGCGCCCGCGATGTCGACGCCGCGCGGCCGCCCTCCGCCGCGATCGCGAGCAGCGACGACACCGAAGACGACCACCGCCCCCGCAGAGGCGGCCTCCCGCTGCTCGCCATCGGCGCGACCCCGAGGGCCTGCTCGTTCTGCTCGCGCGACGGCACGACGGGGAAATCCCGTCTCGCCACGCACTCCATTCCCGTCTGCTCGGACTGGGCGCGCTGGTACCTCTGGCGCGCCGAAATCGCCGAACGCGCCCAGCGTCTCAAGTCGGAAATCGGAGTCGCCGACGGGTCAATCGTCGACACCGTCGAGCGACCCTGCTGCGACTTCTCCTCCCTCGCCCTCGAGCGCGCCAGCCTCGCCGCTGACAACCAGGCGCTCCGCGCGCGCGTCGCCATCCTTGAAGCCTCCCTCGCCTCGTGTCGAACTGCGACCACCACCACCACCACCAACTGCAACACCCCTCCTGCTGGGGTCACGACGGGCCGCAAGTCGACGCCGCAGTAGGCAGAAGAAGAACGCCCTTTTGTTTTCTTTTTTGAATATACCCGATGCGTACATAAGCTCTATACACCTGCGGCGCCGAGTATTATTTTTTACCATTCATTCACTTATTCATCGGGAACGACAACACCCAGACAGTAAATGTAGTAGTGAGAAGATGCGCGCGCGCTGAGGTCGGTGGCCAGCCCAGCGGGTGGTTCTAGCTAGCTACCTACCTACCTACGCAGTGTGGCTGCATAGGCCCGCCCATTCTTCCTGTTTCAAACACGGGAAGTACAACAAGTACCTCGCCCCGTGTTTTGTTTGTTTCAAACAGTGTTTCAAACAATATACCACTCAAAAATCGGGTAGGTGACGTATTCCTGACGTTGCACATTGAAGCGCTTCTACCGATGATATGGACGCACCCCCACCACTCCGAAAGGGGGTGCTACGGCGGCGGCTTTCCGACCGAATGAATCGGTTGCAGGAGGTCGCCAACGCACTCACGCAACTGATACCCTCCATCGTGTGCCTTATCGAAGCCGTCTCGCGGCGCGGCCGGCTGCCGGTGCACGCTTGGGTTCTGATGATATCGGTTTGGTTGCACCTCCCGTTTTCATTCTTCTATCATGTGCGGTGCGCGCTCCGATACGACGACTGCCAGTTCGACGCGGTGCGATGCTGGTCACGAAGACTCGACAACACCTTTATCCACATCTCGGCCACTTGTATCGCCTACGGCACGTCCCACGGATCTCTTCCGTACGTCGGACTGTGCGCAATGTTTAACCTCGCCGCCGCCGCCACCCACTGGCGCAAAGAAATTCACGTGAGCCCCAAATATTTATGCTCCTAACCTCGTGTCGCCACAGATGGTGCGAAACCAGCGATTCACGCTCGTGGCGATCATTCTATACATCGCTCCCATTGCTTGGCGACGCGATCTAAGAAACTTGCTGGGGGCACTCGCAGGACTCTTTCCAGCCGGATTCATTTTTCGAACCTACATTTTCGGGGGCTACTCTCACGCCATTTTCCACCTTTTCGTCAGCTGCCTCGCCTACTACGTCATGAGAGCCGCGCTCACGCCCACCCTCGACGTTCACTCGCCCTTCGTCGATTTCCACTAGCACTCAACTTCCTACTCGGCAGCGACATGTGCCCCTTCGTCCCGCCGCCACGCTTTTTTTTTTGTTCGAGCGTATTGTCCTTACGTCCTTGGGGACGATACAAGGCACGCGACGTGGTCGGTCCTCGTTCTTTCGTGAACCGAAAAGCGTGTCGGGGGTGGCGTGCTTTTACGGCCCGGAGCTCGTCCGTGTGACGATCGGTACTCGATACATTCACGCGCACGGCGTCGTTGAGCCGTCGGAACTCAACTCCTGGGGAAGTTCAAGGAAGGCACGAAGCGAACCCTATATATACCCTGACACTCCCTCCAATCTAAGCTGCTTTGATCAGCGCACGTTCGCTAACCTTTCCGACTCGACCCCATTCGCCCCGGCTCGGCCCGACTCGTCCCCACTCGGCCCGATTCGCCCCCACTCGCCCCCACTCGCCCCGATTCGCCCCCACTCGCCCCGATTCGCCCCCACTCGCCCCCACTCGCCCCCACTCGACCCCACTCGACCCCACTCGACCCCACTCGACCCCACTCGACCCCACTCGACCCCACTCGACCCCACTCTCCTTTCAGCTCGAGGCCCCGTCAATCTAAGCTCTCTAAGCTGTTTTTTAAAAACATACGAGTTTACTCCTAAACCGTATACCCTGATACTAAGAAGTTGCAAGGAATGGCCGACGTTGGACCCGACGCCGGATGGAGTTCGAGCCTGTACGAGGAGGCGGTGGGTGCGTGCGAGGGCGCGACGGCGAGCAGCCTCGTGTCTCGCGCCCGCGAGCTGGGCGTGAGCTACGAGGCGTTGTTGAGCATTTGGCATCAAATAAACGCCGCGATGGTGCGGCGGACCGCCCACGTGCACCGCGAGAAGGCGCCCGAGTATCGCGCCGCATGGGAGCAAGGCGTCGGCGTCCTGTATTTTGTTCGCGCCGAGGTTTTGGCAGGAAGGGCGAGCGCCTCGCGGCCATAGCGCTTCGCGTCTCGTACCCGCCCGTGTTGGTCGCGCGACTCGTACTGGAAGCGGTCGTGGACGTTCCAAAGAAGGCGGTGGGGGATTTGGTGCGGTGCGTTCGTGCGAGATGGTGTCTATCGACACTCGTAACAGGAATCCTGAGAAGATTCTCGACGCGCGCCTGCGAGCCGACCCGCGTCCGCGCGAGTCCTCGTCGTCGTTGTCGCCGCGGGAGAAGTCAAATCTCGTAGTCGGTGCGAGGTCATCGAGTGCATAGACACCGACGAACACTACGCGCCCCGTCACGACGCTGCTCGGCACGACATCGGCATCGAGTACGAACTCATCCTCCGCGATCGACTCGAGGCTATAGTGCGGACTATAAACAGCTCCTTCCTGTCCCGGCACGACTCTCCGCAGGACATTCCTTACGAACACGAAGACCAATTACGTATGCTTCGCGCAGACCCACGCATCACTCTACGTGTGTGGCGTAGGCATCCGCGGCTTCGCAAAAACCCCCGATGTCCTCCTCACCATCCCAATTGGCTTTTTGCCCGCCGAAAGCAACGCCCGCCGCGAGCTCAGCGTCGTCAACTGGATCGACTCGAAAGCCATGTTCGGAGCACCCGCCGTCTACCACAACGAGCATCGCCAACAACTTCTAGCTTACGTCAACCGCCTCGGCGCCGGCGCCGTCGTGTACTGGTTTGGCTTTGCCAACGAGCTCCAGGATGTCGATCGCGATATTCTCCTCCTCTCGCGCTGGCCCGACCCGGGTACGCTCTTTTGGCCCGACGCCACACCCGTGGTCTAAGCTCGCCCACTCTTTTTTCCCGCCAGTGCCTGTATTTTGGTGATGCGATGTAGCATGCTGTGGTAGATTCTGCGCGACACGTTTGGTTGTGTTTTTTGGGGTAGGAGGGATGTGCCTGACGGGCGTAGATAGGTATGCGGGACCTAGTTGGGGTCATCGCCGAGTCGTGGGGCAGGCGAAGAGAGGACGGGCCCCGCCCGTAGGTCGTACGCATGCTGCCGCCGGACGTATGTGCGACGAAGGACGACGTCCTGCTGGGATCGGGTGGCCTGGGTGGGGTTCCCCGAGGCGGCGGCGATATGGGTGAGGGCTGTGAGGGCAAAGCGCGCCCGGCCCAGTACGTTGGCGATCCCGCACTCACGTTAGATGCGGCGAGTTTGGGCCGTCTTTGACCCTGCGAAGGTGGCGCAGCCGCTTTCCACCCAGGTTCGCGCAGCGATGCGCTCTGCGCATGTTTGGGCGAGGGCGTGGCACACCGCGCTGGCCTCCTAAAGGCACCAAAGACGAGGCCGGCGACGGTGCCGTTTCTACGTAACGCTGTTCGACAGGGCCCAAGAAGCCAGGCGGTGGTGCTGTGCCCGGCTGGGGGATGATGGCGTCGATGCCGCGGGCGTGAGCGAGGTATTCGGAGTGGACTTGCGCTGCGCCCCGATCGACAGGCGACGGGTGGGAGGGATGGAGGGCGTTAGCGGTGTATAACGAACCGCAAGCGAGGGTTTTGAGGTCGTAGAAATGCTCCTTGTTGTCGAGCAGGGCGAAGATGTCTGGGACGACTTGGCGTCTGCCGATATTGCCTCGGTACCGCCCGTAGAGGCGCGTGCGAATGGTAGGGGCGACGACGTCACGTTTGGTTGTGTTACCTAAGTGCACGAACCCACACGAGGCGGGAACAGCTACAATGCATGTTCAGAGCGGCAAGTAGTACGATGTGAAGTGGCGCCGAGGATGTTCTTGTTGCGCCGACGGGCAGCATTGAATCTAACACACTGACTCGGAATCTATCTACCAAAGGGAAAGGAAGAAACATCGTAACACGAGCCAATTCGGCCACGTGTCGATGCTCTAAATGACGGACGTTATTGCTCACGTCGCTCTAAACGCACTCACAAGGTGGCGGTTGGGCAAGAGACTTCAGTCTTGGGAGTCCCAAGGAGGAAATCGTGTAACAATGTTTTGGATACTGTTTGAAGTACCACGACGTAGGTTTTTTGTGGGCAAGTTACACGATAACAGAACATTCGCGCCCACTACTAGGTGAAAGTTTTGCGGTCCCGACTGGTCATGCGGGACTTCCCGTTGCTGCGTAGCGGCTATCTCGCGGTGCAAGACAATCATGATCTGCAAGTCTGGACGGCGCGAGTGGTTAAGCTGTTTGAAGATCGTTTGGTTTGCTTTGCGCGCTCTAGTTCAGTTGTAGGCCTTGTGGGGTTCGACGCCGCAACAACGATCGAAGTTTGCGAATCCCACAACGGAATCCGATCGAGGATCATAACAGTGGCAAACAGGCACGAACAAGTTCGCCTGTGCGCTACCGACACGATGACCTACGAGCAATGGCTCGCCGACATTCGCATGTGCGTCTCCGGCGCAGCCAACTCGCCGCTTGACACGGTCTCGACCAAACGTGGACATCGTGGGCTTAATGACAGCTGCTCATCTTTTATCGAGGATGTCGATGATGATGACTTCGCTCACAGCTGGGGTCCTTCGGCGACCATCCCGTGGGAGTGCGACATTAGCCCAGCCACGACAAAACGAAACGCCAACGAAAAAAAGAATGACCTTGACTTTTGCCAACACAAGCGTTCGGGCCGCGTCGTCGACGATTCTTGGTCTGACTGCTCGTGTGGCCTTGCCATGATCTTCTGATGAGCATTGGTAGCTACCTCTCTTGAGAACTCTCCTCCCCAAGCCGTTGTTTCGAGGAAATGTGCACGCTATCGATTCGCCGCGTTCGCCGCGGCCTCTCGAATCCTGAGTGAGCTCCGTTGACTTAAATGTCATTCAAAATTTGAATCCAGGCGGCCCTCTGGAGTTCCACGCGCTTGGATCCATATCTCGCGCAGAGAGCGCTAGGCGCGACATGCTCGACGCTGTTATATAGACATCAGGACTAATATCGCTTCGTGTACTGCGGCGGCTCGGAGTGCAGGTGTAGAACGAAACCAGTAGAGGCGGGATTGCCCATTTCATGGGCACGGGCGCATATTGTACTCCCTTTGCTCCCCCCAACTCCCGCAGGTCTTGCGTATTGCACCCTTTCCTATACTGGGCCTGCGGGCAGCTGGTTCTCGGACGCTGCCTCCCGTTCGCCCATCCTCTGTTCGGAGCGAGGGAGTCTCGGTGCATGCATTTCTTTGAGGCGAAGGCATTTGGTGCTTCAGAGGGGCGGGCATTTGTTTCGCTTCTGAGGGCAGGTACCTAAATTATGAACCCCTGAACGCCCTGCGTACTCCCGTTCGCACCACTTCAAAAGTCATTCCTTGCCTTCGGCTCTTCTTCACCAGTGAAGACAGGTGCCACTCGCGTAACGAATGCTTACCCTAGTTCAGAGTTTTAACGCGAGAGATGGTGGGTCTTCAGGCTGGCGAAATCGTCTCGCCGTCGAGAGCGGCGATGGCTGGCTTGAAAGCCAACGCCGAACGGGAATTGTGGTTCGTGTTGCGGCGGCGCCAGGAAGAGCGAGAGGCGGCCGCGAATCGTGTCCGTTGTAATTTTAAGTACAGAGGTAAATGGACTCGGTCGTCTTTCGGGAGTGAGGTGGACATCGACGCTGTGCGAATCGTCGCCCGGAGCATGCGGCTCTTCTTGATTCGGCAACGCGCGAGGCGAAGACTGCGAGATCGACGACGGCTGCTCGCGGCGCGGAAACTTTCTCCTACCCTGGAAGAATACGTCGAGCGCCGCCGCACCGAACGCGCGGCCCGCGCCGCGTTGACCGACCTCAAAATGCGCATAGCAACACGCACCATCGAACGATTCGCGCGTAGTACTCTTGAACTTCGCATTGCGAAGCAGCAGAGATCATCTGCCGTGATTTCGAGATTCTTTGCGAGAAGGCTCGCATTTCGTCGGTTGCGTGAGGCGAGCAGGAAGCGCGACATGTCCTCGAGCACCATTTCTCGCATCTGCCGTCGTTGCTTAAGGCGGCGGCGGGCCGAACGCGCTGCGATGCTCATCCAGCAAACTGTTCGCGGGTGGCAAGGCCGCCAACGCACAAGCGAGATACGGCGGGCATCGGCAGCCGATTCGATCATGGCGTTGGTGCGCGGCGAGGCCGCTCGTCGACGCTTCCGCACGCGACTCGAGACACGCCAGTTCTTGCTGCGCAACCGGGAAGAGGCAGCTGCGTTGGCCGTCGTCGTACGGTCAATGTTCGTCGCGCTCGCGAGGCGACGCCGCAAAGTCCTCGCCGCAGAACGTGAGGAGCTGGCACAGAAACGCACGGTCGCGTGGGCGGTTCTGGTTGTGCTCTACTGTCGCCGACTTGCTGATGGTGTGACGATGACGAGATACGTCCGTCAACTTGCAGCGGAACGGACTAAAGCCGCGACACGGCTCACCGTGTTTGCTCGCGGTGTTGTCGCCAAAGTGCGCTGCCGCGAAATTGTGCGGCGACGAGCAGAGGCCGCAGCGGCGAGGACGATCCAGCGCGTGTTGCGCGGGGGGCTCGGTCGCATCAGAGCTAGGAAAATCAGGGCCGACACTTATCGTTGCCGACGATGCCAAGCTCTAGTGTATAGTGGACGCTATTGCAAGAAGTGTGGATTCGCACGGTATGCGCAAGTGCCTGTGAAACTCGACTTTGGCAACAGCCCGTACGCCCCAGGCCGCGTGCGGCCTAGTTTTGTTAAGAAGCTTCGAAGTCGCATAGCTGCGGCGAAAAAGAAACCTGGCGAAACTTCTTTCATGCCGATGGTGACTCGCTTCGTCAAAGACCGTCGTCGTGGTGTGGGGACGAGCGATGTTTCGTTGGTTCCCCAAGTGGTGCAAGGTACCCTCTCTTAGCAAAGCTCACGCTGGCTAGCCGCAGCACCACCAGCGACGCCCTGAGTCGAGTGACATTCACTTGCATGGTGAATCCGTGGCGAGTGCTCTAGGTCGCTTTTTGCGGCGGCGTATTCGTCATGATGATTGAGGTCCGTCATAATGTTTCTATTCTTCTTGACAGCTGCAATTTTCCCGACGACTCACGCATAGCTCTCCTCGAGCTCGCCCACGTGCATCTATAGATGCGACCCTGGGTGTCCAAACCAACCGACCAACGGGCGTTGGGCCGATCTAGAGCCAACTTCCATGGGCTCTTAATCGCCGATTGAGATCGATCGAGGCATGCCTAGATTCGGACCCAGTGCTTAGTATTCTGGGATTGAGTCTGAAGTAATTCTGCTTTGAGTCCTTGCGCCTAGGTCGGCACGGGCGCCAAAATACGCCTAGCTAGCTAGCTACGTCTTTCTCTTCCTCTGCGTTAAGCCATTCTGGCTCTTTGAGCCTGGGAGTTGCGTACCATAATAGGTTTCGTTACACGTAATGACGGGTCCTGTGCGCTTGCGCATGACTACAACGCGCGTAGCGAACTAACCAAAGAATTTCCTATCTACGCCCTTCAGGCAAATCCTTCATACCCGACACAACACACCAAAACCTTCAAGCACCCACACACACCCCCTCCCCCCCCCCTCTTAGCAGTCGACCTTTAAAAAACCGACTAATTTCCTGATTACGTCATTCTCTTTCCTCCTGCGCCTCTTTCCACAACATGCTTTTTGCATGGTGGATAATATCTAACTTGCTCACGATTCCCTTATTCTCGCTGGAAGGTGATGACCATTTAATGATAATTATACTGTGGCTGTGGCCGTACGAGCGTCGCCCAAGACATCTGGCGCCCAAAGATCGTTGATGGACGATGTCCTATCTCGGCCCAAGAAGCGCGTGGCCTCTTCGATCGACCCTTTCGTCACTATGGTAAGGACGCTGCCCCGCACTAGTCGATCAAACGTGCCGTAATCAAGACTCTCGGTTTGCGTATCATAGAGCGCCTGCTCATAAATGACGAGCACGCTCGCCTCTTCAATTTTGGGTTCGAGAGCATAGTAGGCGAGTAGGAACTCTGACCAACAAAGTCGACCGTCGCCGTCGTGATCGGCAGCCTCAAAGAGCACGGTTGTGACGTGCGCGCACCTCAGTCGACGCAGCTGCCGGATGTGGAACTTTATAAGCACGTCGCGAAAGACGTCGACGTCGATGCTGGGTATCACGTGGCCACGTTCAAGATCGTCGTCGGCCGCGACAAAAATCGGCTTCTGGACGAGCTCGCAAATGCAGATCGACAGCTCGAGAAAGGACTCCGCATTGACATTATCGTCGAGCGTTTTATCGTCCAAGATGTACGCGCGCACTTTGGAAATTTGCGATGCGCACTGAGCGATGGATTCTAAGTCTAGCTGCGCCTTTACAGTGTCTCGCGAGCGATCGTAGACTGACGAATACGCGTCGTTTGACCCCTGCTCCACAATTACGGCGTATCTCAACGCAGCTTTGACTAGGTTGTTGTTGACGCCATATAACACAGCGAGAATGTGGAAAGCGTGCCCCAAAGTCATGAAGCGCTGGCGGTCTGCATAATCGACGAAGCTCGCGGCAACAGCTTGCAGCACTACATATTTTTCTATGCTCCGTCGCTCGGCATACGAAGTCAAGTCGAATTGGAACTCATCGTCTTCGTGCAGACCCAGCCGCTGAACAACGCTTTGTCGGGACTTGCCGGCGTAGGAGACGGTCGGTCGCATGAATGACGGGTAAGATTTGGGATCGGCGCTGTCGCGGTCCAGCTCGGATGTGACGACGAATATTTTGCCATGGTGACTCTTGCAGATCAATTCTGTGACATGAGCGAAGAAGAGTAGGGTGGGAGACGGGTGATGCGAGGCGAGTACTTCAAACAATGCGGAGATTAGAGGATCATTTTTGCCTACTGAGACGAGATGGCGCACTGTTGCGTACAATTCGAGACCGACGTCGCCGCGAGTCGAGGAGCTGCAGCCGCGCAGGGACAAACTTGTTGTAGATACGAGCCAGGGTGCATCCACGCAGCACGCACCTCCACAAGCATAGTTAACCGCCGGCTTGTGCGAACACACAAGTGCAGAGTCACGCTGGACCATTTTCCAGCCAAGCGCAAACGCTGCGCGAAGCTCCAAAGGCAATCGTTCAATACGCGAAGGGAAAAAACCCAACGTCGGAAGTGTGGCACCGCCCTTGGGGACCTTAGGCATCAGCCCGGAAACACGGAGACGCTCGGCAATGCTCGTTGTTAGTTCAGCGACGTGACGCCTGACCCATTCGAGCCGCTTGACGTCCAACGCGATAACGTGATTTGTTGTGTCTCGTTTCAGCGTGTACTCGTCCAAACCTGGATCAAGAATGCCGCGCCATATCAACATTCTTTGAAGAGCCTTGGTAATTGGAGTCGAACATGCCTGAATCTCAATTGCCGTTACTTGCTCAATGCTATTTATAAGGTCGCTCGGCTCGCAGGTTCGCCGTTCCGTAAGTGACGAGCAACAGGATTTCAAAACCGCCTCTTCCTCCGCGTTGGCGAATCCTAGCAAGTAGCTGGAAAGTCGCGTGCGTGATCGCAAGTCTTCATTCGACTCTGCCCGCGTCTCTGGGTCGTCCAAAGGCGTCGTCAAATTCGCGAGTTGGTTCACCAAGTACTCGTGTGTCGACAAACTCTTCTCGAATGGTGCGTCATTCGACATGACAGCGGGTCGTACGGACGTCTCACATCGAGACTCAGATTTGTAAAATGGCACGGGTTGCTTGGATGGAGGCAAAGAGTTTTTTGCTTCACGTTGTGGCTGTGGGAAGGACATTGGATCCCGTTTTGGGTAAATTTCTTGCGGTGTTCTTGAGTAGGGAACGCAGTGCTCAGAGTCTGATTTCCTGATATTTTTCTGAGCAGCTTCTATTGCCGAGTATTTGCTCTTTGCGTGCTGTTGCTGGTAGGCAATCTCACGCGATGAGGCTACCGCCCTCTCCATTGATTGTTCGTTGCAATTGAGCGCTATCGCTGCAAGAATGTCCTCGTTGTCGGATAGCTTGGTGGTATCAGCAAGCATGGCATGAAGGTCGATACTTTTGCGCGATACAGGCCGATTGTCGAGCCAATACCTATGCCATCTCAAAATTAGTCTCCGAAGGAGTCGGAGCGCACAGGCGCGCCTGCTCGCGAAGTACAAGCAGCTCATAATTGTCCCAAATCGTGAAGCTGTGTTTTTGGCCATGAGGAGTCGATGGCTGCAGTCGACCGCGTGAGTTGCTACGATGCAATCGAGTCGCACAGTCCTCGAAGAGGCTATCGTCGAGGCATCTCCGAGCACTCTAAGAGCGAAAATTCGGGGTCCATGGCGCATTCTCAACGTCAGCTCGAACTCGGCAAGGCTCGTGCGCACAATTGACAAGAGACCTTGGACCGAGCGGGCTAGCGCAATCGATGCCCTAAACTGGCTTGCCTTCCGTGCTTTATGGTATTTGTGCCGACTACAGGACACGCGCCAAACGGTCTGGATAACACGGGCACTTTGCTCCATCTTGTTTACATCCTTGGCGCTGCTGGTGTCAGGCTCGCGGTCTGTCTGTACTACTACAGTGCAATTGACCACCGGCAAGATCGCGCGTGCGACAATATCCAGTGCCGAAGAATTTCGAGAGCGCCTCTGCGGCATGGATTTTGTTTCGGCTGCGGCTGCAGCTAGCGCACTGGCGTGGGCAACTGCTGCATATTGAGCTGCATCATGGGTGGCAATAACTTTGTGTCTTTTCGCCTCTATGTGCTCAGTATGGTTCCGAGCATACACACCACGAAACATCGCCTGCAACAGCACAGCCGAGTCGATCCGCGACTGGTCGGCTACCTTGGCCTCAAGGTGCTCGGACGCGTACTCCATGTCTTGGCCGCATGCCTCTTCTTGAACAAGAGTCGATTGCTTTGCTGCCGAGCGCTCTCGCGTCAGGCAATTTCGCCGCCGAAGCTCGCTCACCTGCGCATCAAGTATGACAGCCTCGACTTCTAGATGTTCGGCTTCCAACCGAAAACCCGTTGCGACGTTGCTAACACTGGACAACCACGTCGCGAACTTGTAACGCGTGTCAGTTAGCACGTAGCCATGCTCGGCGCAATGGAGCCCAAGACACGCGGCGAGTGGATCGACACAGCTTGATGCGAGCTTGGTTTCGACCTCAACAAGCGAAACCGCACGGTCGAACAAGGTGGCTTCGGCTGCATTGAACAAGTCATTACATCTCCGACAGCACAGATCATCAACGCCAACCTCGGCGCGCTCGTCGTGTTGTGACAGGACGTGAGCGATGTTGTGCATGCTCTTGAGGCGGTTCTCGACATCTTCATGCGCAAGCGCTATCGTCGTCTCGAGCTCTTTTATCTGCGTGCTCACTGGCTGCCTCGCCTCGCTACTCGGTCGCGTCGTGTTGAGCGTGAGACCCGGATACTCGCTGAAGGAGAAGCCACCCACTCCTCCGTTGACGGGAATTGTCTTTGGCGCGCGCAGCAGCCTGTTCGCGAGATTGAGCTTTGGTCGCCGTTTTCTGTAGGTCGGAATGGGGCAGACTGGAAGAAACTTGTTGAGATCTCGACCTCCCGCGACCGTTGGCACCACCCTCTGCATTGCCTCCGCGCCTTGCAACTCAGCCTGCGCATGTTGTCGCATGTGCTTTAGCATGGTTATTGGAATCCACGCCGAGTTTGGCTCTTTTGGCACGATGGGGGGCGAAGGAACAAGCTCATGTGAGCTCTCCTTGGATGTCAGCGCCAGGTCCCCGCTCCGCAGCGATGTTTCGCTTTGGTTTGACTTAGATGGGAGAAGCGAGTCAAGGGACGGGGAGAGGCAGCCATCGCCACCCGAGCGCCCCATCTCGCGAACGGTGGTTTCGTGGATGCTGGCGTCACGGATATATGGATTTGTCCTTTAGGATATTGAAGTACGACGGCCCTTGGTAACATCTTCCCAAAGTTGAAGAAATGGGAACCTGCGCGCTTGCGAAGCAGGCGCGCGGTAAGCACTGGTGCGCGTCTCTGGGCTGCGTATTGACGTGCTTCGTGTACACGTAAGACCATCATGGACCTCGGGTCAATGCACAATATCTTGGACAACGCAAGGCTTGGGAAAGCATTTCGCAAGTCCGATATTCCCGACCCTGCGGAAGAGTACAAAACATATTCGAAAGACGAATTGATCGCGTTCAAGCAGAGGGCCCAAATCATGGGCCTGTTGAAAGTGGAGCGCATATTAGCCGGACCCCTCGGCTTTTGGATGTTCACAAATTGGTGCTCGCGCCAGCAGGACATCCATTGCAAGCACGTGGGCCTCTTTCTGGTAGACCTGACGTCGATGAAGCTCGCGTTGGGCGAGAAAAGGAAGCGTGCGCGCGATAATATTCTTAAAGCCTACTTTCCGCTCAAGTCAGACAGGATCCCGAAGCAACCGTCGTACGTCTCGCCAGAGATGGTGCGCAAGCTTCGGCCGCCTGTTCCAGAATCGGCAGCAAAGTACGCCGATCACGTCAAAGTCACGATCTTGGGAGACAGTCGGAGCTCCTTGATGAGTCGGGTATCTTTGTGCGACAACAGCGCCTCGTCCTTTTTGGTGTCACACACTTATCTTTTTTCGACGCGTTAATTCTACAGGTCTTCGGGATGGCCTATTTCTCGCAGCCGAGAGTTGATCCGAGAGGATGACCCTTTGACGATGTTCGATGTGATCGAGGACCTTGTCATCATGTATTTTGAGAAGGTCGTGATGGAGACGTGGCTCAACGAGGAATCGAATCCTGATTTTCTCGAGTACATGCGATACTTGAAAATCCAGCACGACGAGTCATTGAGTCTATCGATGTTCAGCGTGTTTCGCAACATGGGTAAGGGCGGATTCGGCCTCGTCAAGGGTTGCCGGACGCAGACGACAGGTCGAATGTACGCGCTCAAGGAGATGGACAAGAAACGCGTGAAGAAGCGCAAGAGCAAGCATCTGTGCGACCAGGAATGCATGGTCCTCAAACTAATAGATAGTCCGTTCTGCATCAATCTCAAGTACGCCTTCCAGACGCCCACATCGCTCGTGTTGATCATCGACCTTATGATGGGCGGTAGGCTGTGTGATGCGGTCAGGTGCTCGTCGCAACGACCACCGTTGTTGTGCAGGTGATTTGAGATATCACCACCATCGCAAAGAGAAGCGGTTCCCTGAAGAATGGGCACGCTATTACGGTGCCCGGACAATGCTCGGGCTGCAGGCCCTCCACGACGCGGGCTTCATCTACCGCGACCTCAAGCCGGAGAACATCCTGGTTGCCGACGATGGCAGCACGCGTCTTTCTGACATGGGGCTCGCCGTGCGTGAGACGCCCGGTCTTCGAGGTACCGCCGGGACGCCCGGCTACTGCGCGCCTGAGATGCTCCTCGGCAAGACCTACGACCGTCTCGTCGACTGGTGGTCCTTTGGTTGTTTCATGTACGAGCTGTGCGCACATCACTCGCCATTTCGCACCAAGGACGCGTGCGGGTTCAATGGAATCAAGGAAAAACACAAGGCGATTACCGCCGCGTCGTGCGAGATGGATATCAAATGGCCCGCTAGCTTCAGCCCTGATTTCCTCGACCTTTGCCAACGCCTCCTCACGCGCGACCCAAACCGGCGCCTTGGCAAGCAAGGAGGCGCCGCCGAGTTGATGCGTCACCCTTTCTTCAAGTCACTTGACTGGGACATGATGAAGGCCGACGGTTTCGCCTCGGCGAACGCGCCCGAGGCGCCGCCGCTTGTCCCAGGAAAGACGCTGAACATCGAGGACATGGCGAAGATCGGAGACTTTGCAGAGCTCGGCGACGAGGTCCAACTCGAACCCGCGGATTTCCCTCAAGACGAATGGAGCTTTATCTCCCAAAGAGCCTTCCAATCTGAGGTTGTCTGGTTGTTGCAATGGAGAGCCGAAACTGCGGGCCAGCCCTCCGCGACGAAGAGTAAAGCGTGCGTCATATTCTAAATGCCGATGATTCGAGAGTGTACTCTCGCACCACCGCGCGTCGTCGGCCGTCGCGCCTCGCAATCGTCGACTCGGCGACCCGTGCTTTGAGCGCGACCGGAAGCGGGCTGGTCTCTTTCCCCATATGGGTGCTCCCTTGTGGGGACCGTGTGTGCTCACCAGCGTCGCTGACGACCCAAGTCGCGGTGATTGTGTTCAAGGCCCACCACAATCACGTTTCGTGTTGCTGCGGTCTTTATCTAAGCAGTGGTCGTTCTTCATCGTCGATGGCGTACCTCGTCGATCACGGTCTACGCCCGGAGGAGGCCTGCAGCGGGTTCTGGAAGGACGACGCGAAGAGGAGCGGGCGCAGGGGGCTTTAAATTTTAAAGGCCGAAAAAGAAACTAACTATAGGCCAGCCCGCAGTGGACATATGGGGCGTAGGCTGATCCCAGCGCCGAAACGCGCAGGATCAGAATCACTGGGAAAAGAAGCGAGGGGCGCTGCAAGGAGCGTCGGGGGAGATTTGACGCCTGTCACCATGCGACGCGGAGACCGCGATTTGACTGACAACCATCTCGTCGTTAACGCGTCCTTCTGCGTCCTCCGGCCGTAACCCGTCCCGCTGCGGACGTTGCGGCTTACAACCGGCCCGCCCGGGAGGCGAACAGGTAAAAGGGAAGGGTTTATCAAAAAAGGCGACGGCTAAAAATGGGGGGTTTGGGACTTCAGGTTTGAGGTCAGAGACACAGGTACGCAGCGGGCGGTACCTGAAAGGCGGATGTGCCCCAATGCCGAATCGGGGTCTCCGCCGAGCCGTGGGGGAGGCGAAGAGCGGAGGGCCCTCCCCCCAAGGGTGTGCGCTTTCCGGACATACGTGCTGCAGTGTGTGGTGTCCTGCTGGGCGCGGGCGGCCTGAGTGGGGCTGCCCGAGTCGGCGACTTGGCTGCGGGCGGTGCGGGCGCTGCGTCCCTGGCCCCAGGCATTGGCGGCTCCCCACTCGCGGTAGATGCGGCGAACTGGACCGGATTTGAGGGTCAGGGGCAGGGGTGTGTGAAAGGCGGAAGGTTCTCTGGTTTCGTTTTATGCTTTTGTTTTGTCAGCGGGTCTCGGAGAGGGCCGTTGAACTTTTCTCCGAGGCATGGTCCAACGATGGGTCTGCGCATGTCTTGCGTTGCTTGCCATGAGGTGCGACGGGCGACGTGACGATCACTACAAGGCGCTTGGAGTGAGGCCGACGGCGAGTGCTGCCGACATCAGATCACAGTGAGCCAAGTAGTAAAGACGAGTGTGATTCGGCGAATAGGTATCGGCAGCTAGCCAAGAAGTATCACCCTGACAAGAACCCGAACGACCCAAAGGCAGCGGAGAAGTTTCAGAAGATTGCCACCGCGTATGAGGTTTTAAGCGACGACGAGAAGCGGCGCGACTACGACGACGAGCGAAAAGGCCGCCGACCGCCGGCGACCCCGTTTGAGAATCATCACCAGTCTCACTTTGGCCAACCGCGGAGGTTCGTGCGCGTCGTGCAGAACGGTAGGGTCT
This sequence comes from Chrysophaeum taylorii, assembly GCA_029834535.1. Classification (NCBI taxonomy): domain Eukaryota; class Pelagophyceae; order Pelagomonadales; family Pelagomonadaceae; genus Chrysophaeum; species Chrysophaeum taylorii. Next base: position 58,747 of record JAQMWT010000101.1, read on the forward strand.
ACGAGGTACCGCTGGACGACTTTGCTTACGAGGATATGTTCCGCGGTTTTCGTCACTTTCAGCGGCCGAGAGACGAGTATGTTGTCGACCTCAGATTCATCTCGCAGCTCGTCATCTTTGGCGTGCTCCTCGCTTTGGCGTTGCAGTGAGTTACGTCGCCTCCTTTCATGATCATCACATGCGTGCGTGTGTGTAGGGCCCTTTTGAGTCTGCCGGGAAGCCCAGAGACGTCGCGTCGCGAGCAGCGACCGACGGCTGGAGCGTCGTCGTCCGAGGCACCGCGGCGCCAACCACAACCCGTGACGGCAAAATCATCGGTACGCGAGCTCAAGGACGAGGCGAGACGACGGGGGCTCAATATGGAAGGCTGCGCCGAGAAGAGCGACCTCGTGGCCCTTCTCGGATGTGCATAGGGGGCGGGCCGGCCGGCCGGCCGCGGGGAAAAAAGTAATAAACACACCTATCTATTTATTAATAAGGAGAGAGAGATGCCTCGCGCATTCATTCATCGGCGACGCACGCACGGGCGCTTCCCTAGAAAAGCTACGCCAAGTCCCAGAGGTGAACACAACGTGCGCCTGGAGTGTAGTTGCGGTAAGGGGGGTCCGCTCGTCGTCGCATCGCGAGGTCGAGGTCGGTCGCGCACCGCGCGACGCACGAGCCGGGGCGTCCGCGTCGGATGCTGGGCCTCGCGACCGCATACTGCCACCACCAGTCACGGGCGCAGTGGTGACCGCCCCAACGACGGGTCTCGGCAGGCGAGTCCCAGGATGTCGCTTGCTTGGCCCCGTTTTTCGCTCGGGGGTCGAGGCGGCAGGCAGGTCCCGGGCAATTCCACGGCTTGGGAGGGACGTTGAAGTGCAGGTAGTGGAGGCGCTTGGCGCAGGACCACTTAGAGACAAGAAGGGCCTTCCGCCGTTTGAGCGCGAAGAAGTACTCGACGAAGCCTTGGTCGGAGAAGCCGGCCCCCATCTCGACCCAGGAATTGCGCCGTCTGTCGGCGACCGCGCGCGTCGTCCAGTCGTGCGGCGCGTCGAACCCGGGGCTCGTGCCCCAGCCGCGCTTGGCGACGCGGTTGCGGTCGCAGACCCTGTCGCCGCCGCAGTTGGCGTCGAGATCCTTGGCGAGGGCTCGCCAGACCTCCGAATCGGGCCGCGCCATCATGTACGCGGTCAGCACGGGCGTCCCCGACGTCTGCTGCGCGAGCACCTCGGCTCGCGCGCCGGGCGGGTGGCAGGTCTGGGGATCGACGGCGCGGCAGGGTCGGCCGCCCGCGTCTGGGGGCGCCGGGTCTTCACCGCACCTCATTGGCGACGCCAAGAGGAAACGGAGCGATCCGGTGACGACGCCGTCTACGTCGAGGAGCAGCACGCGTTCGTAATCGGTGAGCGAGAAAATGTAAAGCTTGCGGAGCAAAAGGTACTCTTGAAATACGGGGTACTCGTCGAACACCATGCGCACCGGCCTCGCACCGTTCTCCGAAAGCGCGTTCGCGAGGCTGCGGGGTGGAGTGGGGCCCTTCCTTCCGTCGAGGCGACGCACCTCTCGGGAGCGCGCTCGTCGATGAGCGCGACGAAGTCGGCGTCGTCGCTCACTTCGCCGTTTCGCTCGACCGAGTGCCGCAACACCTGTTGAGCGCTGCTAACTCGCGAAACGACGCCGGAGTCACCAGTACGGCGCAGAGCGAACCTTTGCGCCACGTCGGACAACTAAATTTATCGCGAGACACACGTACGGCTCCCGGGGCACGCGTCGGTGCTGTTGTCAAACGTCTTCACAGACCGCGGCTTCCAGCCGTCGGCTTTTGTCGACCTGAAAAAACATACGCGTTCTTTCCTTTCGAGGAGCCCCCCTCTCACGGGCTCGTGCTCAGCATCACGGCGATGGCCCATCGCTTCCTCCGAACGAATTCTCTATTATTCCCGGTCGGCTCCTCGCCAAAAGAGAGGCGCACCACGTGCATGCGCCGACGCGAAACATACACGTATGCGGTGACGACCACAACGGCCAGCATGACGGGCCACGAGGAGTATACCGAACCGCGATGATACATCATGCGCCCGCGCCCCATGTCTGCTGTGTGCTGCGTTCGAAGGAGGAGGCGAGGGTTTCGGTTTTTTTAGGGTCGTCGTCGACTGGTAATTTTAGTAAGAGGGAGGCAGATGATGATCAGAGCGGCAGACCAGAGCGTTGAGCGAGGCGAGAGCAGAGCAGGGTGAGCGAGGGAGGGAGGACAAGAAGACAGAGACAAGGGAGGGAGGATAAGCAGATGGCGGCGGCGAGGGTCCTACAGGGAGTACTTAACTCATAGTGTAGGCTAGGGGCTGAGCGGGAGCATAATAAGGCGGGGAGATCAGAGCGGGAGTGAGCGGGGCGAGCGAGGAGGGAGGACATTATGACGGAGACGCAGGTCGTTCGCGGAGCAGAGCGCGAGCCGAGCCGTCGGAGGGACGTTCACGGAGGGCCGTTCACGGAGGGCGGCAGAAGAGCGACCCTGGCGGCGGCGGCGGTGGTGGCGGCGAGGGTTTAGGAGTAAACTCAAAGATGGAGAGGGTTAGAAGAGTTGGTAGTTTTCGCCCTCCAGGCGCTCAACGGCAGCAGCGCAACGCCCAACAAATTATGGTGGCTGCCCCATTTTTTTTTGTGAACAGCTCTTCTTCATAGAAACGACGACGACGACGACGACATGGCGCTAGCGGAGGAGGCGTCGCAGCTCAAGCTCGATGGGCTGATCGGGTTCAGCGGGTCGGTGACGAATGGGCTTCACGTGGTGCGGTCGGCCAATCTCCCTGGGACGGGGGAGTGGATCGTGTATCCTTTGGGGTCGCTGGTGGTGGTCCGGCAGAGCGGAACGTCGTCGGCGGTGGCGTTTCTCCAATCACACTCTGATGATGTGTCGTGCGTTTGCGTGTCGCACGACGGGACGCGGCTCGCGTCTGGCCAGGACTCGCACCAGGGCGTCGCGGCCGACGTCATCGTGTGGGATTTGCAAGAGGCGTGCGAAGCGGCCCTGGCGGGCGAGACGGTCTCCGACAAGGTGGTGGTCCACCGACTGCGGCAGCACAAGGGGAGCGTCCAGGCGGTGAGCGTGAACGCGACCGACACGCTCCTCGCGACGCTCGGCGGCCGCGACGACAACGCGCTCGTGGTGTGGGACCTCAAGTCGGGAGCGGCGATCTGCGGCCAGCCCGCCGCCGCCGACAACACCCTCGCGCTGCGATGGCTCAACAAAAACCCCGATCGCCTCATCACGTGCGGGTCGCGGCACCTCCGCGTCTGGCAGGTCGACGCGAGCTTGCCCAAGCTGCACGCCGTGGACGCCAGCTTGGGTACGCTCAAGCGCGTGATGCGATGTGTCGGCGTGACGGCCGACGACGAGTTCGCATACGTTGGGACGACGACCGGCGAGGTGCTCAAGTTCACCATCGATCGCGACGGCATTCAGCTGCCGAACGACCCCGATCGCCTTCGACCGATGCTCAAGCACGTCTCGTCCAAGCGCGTGGGGATGGGCGTGTGTGCGTGCGAGTGTTGGACCAACCCAAAGTCGGGAAACGACAACGTGCTGGTTGGGGGAGGCGACGGCAGCCTGCTCATGTTTAACGGCGAACTCAACACGGTCCAGAACAAGAAGGAGGACCTCCAGGGCGCGGTGACGTCGATCTCGCTCGTCGCGCGCGACGAACCCGTGTTCTACGTCGGCACGAGCGAGGCAAACAGGTACCGCGTCGACATCAAGGAGTGGCGCGCCGACCTCCTATCTACGGCGCACGTCGCCAAGGTCAAGGACGTCGTTTTTCCCCCCGAATGCTCCGACTTGTTCGTGACGTGTTCGGGAGGCGGCGACGTGCGCGTCTGGAACGCGAAGAAGCGCGTCGAGCTCCTGCGGATCCGTGTGCCCAACCTCGAGTGTGAGGCCGTCGTGTGTTCTGACGATGGTTCGGAGATTGTCTCGGGCTGGTCGGACGGCCGCGTCCGCTCGTTTTTCCCCGAGTCGGGCAAGCTCAAGTTTGTCATCAACGACGCCCACACAGACGGCGTCACCGCGCTTGCCGTCGTGCCGCGCAAAACTCGAGACAACGCCGCCTGGACCCTGTGCTCGGGTGGCCGCGACGGTCGCGTCCGCGCTTGGCGAGTCACGTCGTCGCATCAACCCATGTTGTTCTCGATCAAGGAGCACCGCGGCACCGTAACGGCACTCAAGGTCTCGGGCGACGGATCGCACGTCGTCTCGGCATCGGCCGATGGCAGCTGCCTCTCGTTCTGCCTCAAGACTCAGGTCCGCAAGCTCGCGCTCTTCGAACCAAACGTCTTCACGCAAGTCGCGTGGCACCCCGACGAGTCCCAGCTCCTCACGACTGGATCAAACTACAAGATCACCTACTGGGACTCGTACGACGGCTCCAAAATCAGAGTCCTCGACGGCTCGTTCACCGACGAAATGACCGCGCTCGACGTCGAGAAAAAAAATGGCTCGTGGTTCCTCGCGGGATCGGCAGACAAAACCATCAAATTTTGGAATTATGACGATGGCATCGCCACCGCTTGTGGCGTCGGACACTCCAAGCGCGTCAACGCGGTAAAAATATCGCCAAACCAGCATTTCGCCATTTCCGTTGGCGACGAGGGTGGCATCTACATTTGGAACCTTCGTGGACTCCAGTACAATGACGATGCTGCATGAAAGAAAGCGCCTCGATCAACGAGCAAGTGGTGTCTTCACTCGGCGTTTCGCTGTTCTCATCGGCGATTCAGTCTGTGGCAGTGCCGCTCTTTCGCCTCCGCACGCGCCATACAGTATGCTGCTTGGACGCGAGCGACCTCACTTCAAGTTTTGCCCTTCTCCCCGGCTGCTACGATATATTATGTTCGCAGACGGCCCCTCTCCTTGCATGATATTCCGAGACGACGCTCCGCTTTTCCGGCTCTATCTTCCCTTATTCACGGCGCAGAATGTTTGTATGTAGTAGGCTTCTGCTTGAATGTAGAATTCAATTAATTTCCTTAATGGAAATGGTCGTGGCCTTGTGCATTCGAGAACCATTTTTTACTCTGTCTCGCTCGAGTTCTTTTCTCGGCGAGGCGCGCTTTGCCGCCCAGCTGTTCGAACCGATATTAATGAAGCGGGTTAGTTGTCATTTCGCCCTCTGGCGAATCGCTGTCAAACGCTTATCTTTAAGAATTAACCCCCCTCTTCTTGCAGCTGTAGACCTTTAAAACCAGCGTTTTGGGAATTCACTAAGCTCACTTCACCAGATTCACTGAACATGGTTCACTTCACTTCATTTCACTTCACTTCACCGAAAATTTGTGTCCGAAATCGCTGGTGTTCACCTCACATTCATTCACTTTGGTTGACGACCCCACCCTGTGCGAAGTGCAGCCGCGATACTTAGAGTTGGAGGATAATCTTGATGATGAGGAGCAAAATGCGGAACAGAACGAGGAGCATAAGAACGAGCCGATGTCGATGCTGACCTTGAACACGCACGGCAAAACTGGACCATCAACCAGGAAAACACCTTGCTCGGCGCGGACGAGACGGACAAAGTTGCCCTACTGCGCATGAACAAGAATTTTTATTCCGGCGGCCCGAATCAAGTATGGCGTCCTCGCCGAGACCGAGTTCAAATATGCCGGGAGCATCATCCCCGAAAACCGTCGGTTGATGAGGAAAAACAAGACGAAGCTACCGAGGTCGTTCACATCGCCGAAGGCAAGAAATACAGAACATCCTCCACGGAAACTCCACCTTCGCTCCGAAACGCGAATGAACCTGAGAGCACCAGACCTAGGAAATAGCGGGCGGCGGGCACGGAATTGACGGGGGGCTGCGCGGACCGGCGCAGGCGTTGCCACAAAAAAATAAAAAAATAAAAAAAAGGTGGAGTTCACTTCACCAAGGATTCACGATCGCCACGTGTTCACTTCAAATCACTTCACCAGCACGAGGTTCACGTTCACTTGTTTTAGTGAACTCCCGACGCTGTTTAAAACCCGCCTCCGTACGTGATGCGTTCCTCTGCGATCGTCGCGGCGCGGATCGTCGCCCAGCGTCGGCTGCCACTTCAGGGCTCGCGCGTCGTGTCGAGGGGCCTCGCCAATGAGTGGCACCCGACGCGCCGGCGATCGCGGCGCCAGAAAGCCCCTGAAGCTCCTCGAGAGCTCAATGCCGAAGAGTGGTCCGTCGCTGCCGAGGCGTGCTTAGCTCACATCACAAAGGGTTTCGAAGAGGCCGTGCAAATGAATCCGGGAGCTGGGATTGCGACGGACGACGAAGGGACACACATCGACTTTGGTGAGGGACGCGGCGTACTTTCATTGAGCATCAACCGCAACGCTCGGACCCTCGACGTCCTTTCGCCAGTCTCAGGAGCCCTCCAGTACTCGTATGACGCGAGCGCGAGATCGTGGCTCCACGTCAAGGACAGGCACGATGTCCTCGGAATTATCGTGCGTGACTTCCTACGCTCTGGGTGCGTCGGGCTGCCAAAGATGTAGCTCGGTTTTTTGTCCTTACACCATTCGACGACACTAAGTTCGAACCTGGAGAAACATGGTGATACTGTTGATTGACAAAAAATTCGGGAGTGGCGAGGATTGGAGTCAACCAGGCACACACTGTACGTGTGCGCGCGTGGGGAGAGAGGAGGGATAATAATGTGGCTGAGGCGTTTAGTAAGCCAACCCTGCCCAGTATGTTTTGAATGCTTAGCGTTGGCTTCCTAAAATAAAAGCCTCAGCCACATATACGCTTCAGGAGAGGCGCGGACTGCGGGTGGTGGTGCGGGGAATCGACTTGACAGGGACATGTCGTTTCCTACGAACACTGAACTTGAGTTCCGTGGACGAGTCTAAGGAGGGAGCGTTGGTGTCGTCGGCAGAGTCACCATCAGTGTGTGTGTGGGCTGCTGCGGCTGTCGATAGTGCTTCTTCAGGTGCGGTTCCTGAGGGGCGGTAGTTTAACGACATTTCGGTCCAGCTGCGGTTGGCTATGTAACTCGTGATTGCATCAGCTTGAGAAAGTGTATCTGAGCTGTGACTGGAGGGAGACAGTTCACGAGTGAGAAAGGTAGATACATAAGTCTTCTTCAAGGTGGCAGTGTCATGTTGAAAGGCAGAGTCCAACATGAGAGACTTCATGTCGACAACTATGCGGCAATTATGCGCACAGAGTGTATGGTAAGTGCAAGCAGGCAGGGCATTGCTGAGAAGATCACAGCACAGGTCCTTCTTCAGTGAGAGTAAGAAGGTTGCCTGAGGGCGAGTGTGGTTGTTAGCTCTAATGAGCTCAAAGCGAGTTGGGTAGCGAAGCTTGCCATTGCGCGGGTCTAGTAAGATAATGTCGGCATATCCACGCATGGTGGGCAGAGGCGCAAGCATGGAGTGAATTTTAG